>CAJVPN010001750.1:0-12149 GCA_910592215.1 Entrophospora candida
ATCACTATTACATTCTTTAATGACAGCCAAACGAACAAAATTGAACCCATTATTATTTGAAAGAATTGTATTTCTTATATTTTTCCTGATGAATAAAAAATTTTTTTTAAATAAATTTAATATTTAACGGATATTCGGTGAATGACCAATTATCCGGATAATCAACGGATACAACCACTAGATTCGACTGTATACCAATAATTCGACGTGTAAAAAAAATCAAATCTCTGGGCATAAAAAATAAAATTATAAATCGAAGCTTGCTTATCTCTACATACACGTTAAGTTATACATAATCGAATACTGTCATCGTCCTAAACCAAAGGAAAGTGATCAGTAGTCAATTGGTAATGAAATTATGCATGCCTAAAAAATATATAGATGCGAGCTACCTAAATTTACTTATCTATATCAAACATTTAAAACGTTTTGCTTATTAGACTAAGTCACTACAAAATAATATATGACGAAATAAAATATAGAAAGATTTTTTTATGTTTCAATTAAAAAAAAAACAGTAGAAAGATGTGAAATATGAATTAATTGATAAATAATTTAAATGTTTCGGTCCTGGGGTCAAGGCTCTAAATATGTGCTTTATGATGAGAATGCCAAAATTTGCACCAAGAAATAAATAATTTTAAGGTTTTTTGCGAGCTAGCAGCCTATTCAAGTAGGTATGAAGTTGATCATTTTTATAAAACAATGTGTGAAAAAACTTCTTTTGAACTTATTAATGAAAGTTTCGTCGATTGGTTTTGTGCTAATGGAGGTATAATTTCACCAAAAATTGCATTCAAAGACTATTCAAACGAAAATGCAGGACGTGGAATGATGGCAGTCGAGGAAATTGGGGTATTTTTTCATTGATATTTTTTTTTATACTTGTTTTTTTTTAAAAAAAATTAATTTTTATCTTTTTGGGGGGGCAAAAGAGTGACGAAGTTCTTTTTGAGATTCCCCGTTCAATACTTTTATCTCCAAAAACTTCTTTACTTAAAAATGAAGTTTCTACAGAAGAATATAAAAAACTTTATAAAATTAATCATTGGTTCCCACTTATATTATGTATGATGTACGAGTCTCAAAAAGAAAATTCCCTATGGAAACCTTACTTTGACATTTTACCAAAACAATTTGAAACACCAATGTTTTGGACAGAAGAAGAATTGACTGAATTACAGGGAACAGGTGTTATAGGTAAAATAAAATATCTTTTTTTCTTTAGTTATATAATTTTTGTAAATATGATATTTTTTTTTATTAGATAAGATTGGAAAAGCAGATTCGGAAAAGGGGTTTTATGAACATTTACTCCCAATAATTCAAGTAATAAATCTTTTTTAGTAAATCATTTAACAAAAAATATTTTCTAAAAGTTTATTTTTTTTTTTTAAAAAACAGTCAAAACCAAATGTTTTCAAACCAGATGTTCACAATATAAATTTGTTTCATCAAATTGGATCACTTATTATGTCCAATGCTTTTAATGAAGAGAATGGTAATGGTGAAGATAATAAAATTAGTAGTAATGATACTAACAATAATGATGATGATGATGATGATGATGATAATGATGATGATGATGATGATAATGATGATAATGAAGAAGTTGTAATGATCCCAATGGCTGATATGCTTAATCATAAGACAGGTTATAATAATGTATGTGTGATATTTATACAAATAATACTTATATAGACTAATACTATGGCTAATATTAATTCATTCTGATATTTATTTTTAAAGGCAAGATTATATCAACATAGAGGTTCATCATTACAAATGATCGCCATCAAAAAAATAAAAAAGGGTGAACAAATTGTAAATATTATTTCTTCTTCTCTTTGTTTTTTTATTGATTAAAAAATAATTTTTCAGAGTAAGAAAGGAAATAAATCATTTGCTTATATATTTCTTTATTATATGCACTTTTAAGTTTAATACTTATGGAGATTTATGTAATGCAGGTAATTACTTTATAAAAAATATTTTTAATCAATATTTAACATTAAAACTAAATTAATTTTTAATAAATTATTTATTAGATTTATTGAGAAAGTATGGATTTGTTGATGATGACAATATTCATAATATTGTTGAAATAAATGGTCAATTAGTAATTGATATTTTGTCAAATGATGATGATAAAATTAAGGAGAAAAAGGTGATTTATAGTATTTGCTATATAAATATATATATATACATATAAATTATAAATTTACTATGTATGCTTTTTTTGTATTAGATTGATTGGTTGCTTAAAGAAGATATATTGGATGAGTGTGTAAATTTTAGTTTTAATTAAAGATCAATTGGAATATAGATTTATATTTTATATTTTTTTAGTGTCTTTATATTAGATAAAAGTGGTGAAATTCAATCAGAATTAATAATTGCTGGTAAATTTATAACTACTCTTCATTTTCATTTTTTATTTAAAAATTAAATTTAATATTTTTTATAATTAAAAAGCAAAAATCCTGACAATGGATAAATCTCAATTTATAATGTTGAAAAAACACAAGAAATCATTACCAAACAACCAAATTACAACTGATATACAACAATCACTAATCAAATTATTACAGAAACAGATGTCAATCTATAAAACATCTATTAAAGTATATTGTTTGCTTTATTTGACATAATTTCCTTTTTTTAAAAAAAATTTTTTTTAATAACATGATTTATTTATTATATTAGGAGGATGAAGAAATTCTTAATGAAAGAAAATCAATTTCACATAAATTAGTTTGTGCAATTGTTGTAAGATTAGGTGAAAAAAGAATATTACAAAATGCTTTGGATAAACTTAACAATTATAAAGTTGATCAAAATTCAACTGTTAGTGGTGATATTAATAGGAACACTAGTAATAAAAAACGTAAATTAAAATAATCGGAGAAAAAAATTTTAAATAAAAATATAAATCAAAAACTTACATACAGGTAGAGATCTATTAATAATTATCTGCATGCCAGATTTTATAAACTTTTTCACTCAAAACAGGACCAAATTTTTTCCTACGAATCATACCATCATAAATATCCTTGATCATTCTCTTTTTTTCACCTTCAGTATTTAACGAATTAAATGCTTCGAATAAATCATGTGGTGTTGGATATTTTTTAATAATTTCCATTGCCTTTTCTGCACTTATACCTTTGATTGTCATTAAAAATTTTAAAAAAATATCCCTTAATGTTAAAGATTTACTCTTACTATTAAGTTCTGAATATGATGCATAGCTGACATGATAAATACGATCTTTATAAACAGTGGCCAATTGTTCTTTCAAAGTTAAAAATGTAGAACGATAAATAAGGTTATCTGGAATGATATATGTGATGGATTCCTTTTTAAAAATTTTTAAAATAATAAGCATAATTATCATAATTATAAATTTGCTTATAATTACTACATAAAAAAAAGATATGATTGATTACCTCATATACACTTTTTAACATATTTGTCACTCTGATTAGATATTCAACTGTTTGATCAATTGAAGAAGTACGTTTCAAAAAAAAGCCATTTAAGATTTGAGTAGATGACAATGCAGATTTGATATTTTCGATTCCAAATTCTAAAGCAGATTCTAAATCATAATCCTCAACCAAATAGATTATATTATTAATACCAGACTTAGAAAGACGGAACTTGTAATGCGAAAATTTTATGATTAGTATATATGTACACAAGCACCAAATAAAATAAAAATTTTAATATCTTATCCATAAAAAAAATTTTTTTTTCAAACCTTTTGTTCTCTAAATCTTCCATCTTTGATACTTCCTATCAAATCATCCATTCTTTTCCTTTCAACAATATAGTCTAATACAATTTCTTCATCTTTTGTGGTTGATCCATATTTTTTAGCCACCCATAAAACATCACCAAGTTCTAAACTTCTAACAGATAATTTCACTCCTCTGTTTATTAATGCATCTTGTATAAAATCTCGATCTTTTGCCAACTTAATTTCACGTGTATCCAAAACAAGGATTACCTCAAATGTACCAGGTAACAACTCAACATGCTTGAAATTATCAAGTAAATCAAATGAATTATCATTATCATTATCGTTATCATTATCATTATCATTACCATAATCATTAATATCAAAATCAAAGGCTAATCCTTGATCAATTTGAAAATTACCCTCAAAATCATAGTTTGGTAAATTAATATTATTGGAACAATATGGTTCTAATGTCAAAACAGGTTCAGCAGTCAAATTATCTTCAATTTCAATGGCTCCCTGCTGTTTTCCTTCAGTGTTACTAGCCACACTTTCTTTTATTTCTATAGTATCACTTTCATTGACATTTTTCTCATCATTTGAGTTTAGCTGATTTTCATCAACTGTATTTATAGCCTCATGCCCTTGTTCGATTTGAATATCGGCCATTTGTTGAGCAACTGACATGCCAATATCTGTTAATGAAAACCTTGAGGGACATCCACTTTTATATACATAATCTCTTTCTAACAAAATTTTCACAGAACTCCAGGCTGTGTAATGTTTTCTACGATTATTTGATACTTCAAAGGATGTATCAGAATATTTTTGAGCTTCCCTTAACAAATCTGATTTTGTCATACTGTGAGTCAATTCATCTTTATAAGATTTGTATAATGCTACCATGATTGCATAGGGACCAGTACGATATTTTGGAACATATGTTTTTGATGATGTGGCTTTTTTTCTTTTCTTTGATTCAAAGAAATTAGAATTTCTTTTTTCTTGATCTTGATTTATATTTTCTGTCACAACAACTTGCTTAGAACTTGAGATTTCATCTTGATATTATTATAATATAACAAGGTTCATTTATTAATAATAAAAAAAATAAATACATAATTTGACAGAACTAAATAAATTTACCAGGAGGTTCAGGCATGGTCAAGTCATGTTCATCACAATGTTCTTTTAATTTTTTCTCTAACTTTTTGCAAATGATAGGACCAATACCACTTAAAATAGCTGCTTCCTTTGGATGATTAAATGGTAATGGATATACTGACATGGACTCAAAAGCCTATATATAATAACATATTTAATATGCATTGATAAAAATAGTATTATTATTAATATAAAAATATTATTATTAAAAACCTTTTTGTACGTGTAATAAAGTTTGGTATTATTATTATCCTTGGCATTTTCCATCCAAACTTTTAACCACTCAAGGTATAAAGGATTTCCACACACTGCTAATGTATCTTGTTTACGCGACATTTTTTATGTTTTCACTAAAACGTTAAAATAAATCTGCCTTTTTTTTTTCAAGGATTTTATATACTAGTCTGATAATAATAACTGATTGATTACTGCAGTCAGGAATTTTACCAAATTTGGAATACAAAAATTGATCGACAATAAACGTTCGCGAGTTTAGATAAATGTAAAAATATTATATGTATTGATATATTGATATGCTTGTTAAATTCATTATAACTAAACAAATAATTGTCTCGAATATTCTAAATCTTTAATAAATTTATAATCAAAATAAAAAGAATGGAATGGTGTTTTATTCACTAAAATCAGAAAAAGAAATTTTCTGAAACTTTGAAAGAGCAAGTTATTTCGATAGTTACGATTAGGAGGTTTTAATATCAATATATAGTGTGCAAAACAACCGTATTTCTTTCTGGTTCAATAACTTTAAACCAGTACTTTGTCAAAATTACTACCCAGATCTTAATTAATCTTAATATGCTAGAATTGAATCAAGAAATTTACCAAATAAAATATATAGCAATGATGTATTTGATTTATTTACTTAATTTATAAATATTTTTAATAAGTGAATTATACTTTTTTCAATGAAACTTAGAACATATTGACATAATATCTTCATACTTGTTTAAAAAAATCATTGACAACAATTAAAGATTCCTTGCTTCTAAAAATTTAAAAATGATTGAAAGGAAAATAAGGTCATTATTGTGAGCCATTTGATTGGATAAAAATCCCATAAATCTAAAAGACTAAAAGGTGTCCTACCAAAAAGTTTTTTTCCACTTCTTTAGCAGAAAGGCGCCAGTTAAAGTAACGAAAATTGCTATTTAATAAAAATGGGCATTTAACATTTTTGTGATTTCTGTAATCATATGTCGACATCATTACTGTGATAAATAATACCTAATTTCACCAGTAAACCCTTGGTCAAATGCTGATCCAATATGCAATGGTCCAGTGTTGAACAGAACCTTTTGCGTCTGAACATTCTCGATGCCACAGAATCCGATCCATGAACAATCTATGTAGAGGTCTAATCTCTTTTTAAAATCAGAAAGAGTGTAACTTATATGGTGCCATTTATTCAACGAAAGCTTGGCGGTAGTCTCACCAATTCCAGCATCACAGGACCAATTGCCTGAGAAACGGGCATACAGTGTAGTTTTTTTTGGGTGCAACCAGAGTCCAGGAGTGCGGATACTATTCTCAGTGCCTAAAGATATGTGTATTTACACATTTACACAGTTTTAAAGGTGTTAGTTGGACAGCTAAGAAACAAATAAACAATCACATTCTCAGGGATATTCAGAACTCATTCTTGCAAAAAATCAACCTTTATGAAAAATGCAGGCCCAATTAGAACTAATACTTTTAACTTTCAGATACAGAGTCACCGAAAGCTCATCATTTACCATGGGCAACTCATCATGTTGCACAATTTTATTTTCAGAAGCAGTTAGGAAAATGGGGTCTGTTATAATTTCACGGAACTCTTTTACAATAATTTTCTTCATTTTTCTGAATTGAAAAAAAAACACTAGATGGGCCCTTTTTATATATGTTCACACACAATATAGTGCAAACAAAATATTGTATGAATTACCCATTTTTAGATGATAACAAGTTTATCAACAAGATTACAACATTAGGGTCAGAATGTTTTGATCAACACCCAGATAATCAATCGGTTGAATTCAATTTTGATAATTGAATAATTGAATAATCTAGCTCATTAGAATAATCGGAAAACCTTTATTATTATTATTATCATCATCATCAATTTACTAGTGCGAGGAGATAAAATGTGACACAAGAAGTAAGCCGATAAATCAAAAGGACATTATTCAATCTTTCAATTTATCGGTTTACTTTTTTCTGTAACACAAACTGGAGGATTAGAATAATAATAAAAGGTTGCACCTAATCCGGGCTGGTTGGGTCCAATTGCAGGCCTTCATTTTGCTTTTTGAAATTTTAGAAATCGTATCTCAATGAGATTTCTCAAATTACTTTTCGAACTTCTGTAAAATATCCCGAGATTTCGTCCTATTCACATTTCCTTTTGGAACTTTTGTAACCATATCCCAACAGGATTTCTTAGTTCTTGCAGACAGCCTACTACATCCATCTACTTTTTTTTACGGAGTATATTTTCAGTTTGGTGGCTACTTTAACACATGGAAGACAATATATAAATCAATTATCATTAATTCAAGATTACTTTTATCATAGCATAGCTGAAACAACGAGATATAGACCAATAATACTATTTTTTGAAAAAAATTTGTTGTTATTGATCAACTAGAATGACAAGTGACGATAACTACCATTCTTTTAATAATCGTAAATAATAACACTTATCCAGTGATGCCTGCAATTTGTTTTTATCTTTCTCTTAAGTTTTTTAAAGACATTTTTAAATTTTATTCAAGAAAAAAATATCAAAATCGTTTGTTTTTTTGAAAACAAATAATTTTGACAGGGCCCAAGACAAGTAAACGTGAATGTTGTTTGGTATGGTATGGTTTTAAATAAGAAGCGTTAATAACCAACTAGAAGTGCCTTTTTTTTATTGTATTGGTTTATAAATATTGTTATAAATCAACATCCGATTACAATAGATATCTTTTATTGAAATCAAAATAATAAGAATCTCAATCAAGATAACAAATGTAGTGATGTTGGCTGATAGAAAACCCTTAGCCGGCTAAGCCGATAAATTTCTTAGCCAGTTAACATCACTAAACAAATTATTGGAGGTGTGTTTGCTTTTCGTAACTGTTGTTAATAAAAGGAAGCGTCGAGGGTTAAGAAAGACAACATGACAGTTGAATATGGGATGGAAAACGGCACTTGGACGATTCGAAAAATAATTCAATATGTGACATTTGATTATCAAACGTTGAAGCACATATGCTACTTTAAACATATTACAGTCATTCCCATGTTCCTCATGTACACAAGGCTAATATCTGAGAAAATTGAAATTTTAGAGAAAGACTTTAAAAAAAAAATCAAGACATCAAAAAACCAATTAGCATTTTAGGATTAAAATAAAATAATTAATGCATTATATAGTTCTTTCCGTGAATAAGACTTTTGGCCTCTATTTGGATCCGAGGTTTAAATCATTAAGATTTACATTAGGTCGTTATGATATGGCATATAAATATATCAGAAGAAGTTAAGTCAATTGAAGAAAAAAGACTAAATTTAGATTTGAGAAAATCATCCATCACAAAATACCATTTTTGACGAATTATTAGATACTACACAACAAATCAGTTATGACGAATTGGCAAGAAAAGAATGATTTGCCAACTCTTGCAATGTTAGCAAATAAATATTTATGCTCAAATGCAACAACATCTGTTACATCGGAAAGATTATTTTCTGATGTTATTATAAATGAAAGAAATAGATTGTCACCCGAAACTGTTTCTGAATTATAAAGACATTTTCTATTTTTGATTAAAATAATTATATCAATATTTATATAATATTCAATAAAGAGTTATGAATTTATTCTGAATGTTGCTTCCTGAATTTCAGCTGGCTGACGCCATTCAGCAACAACAATTCAGATAGCAGAATTATTACTAATTTTTCATTTTTCGACTAGCGTATATAAAGAATTGAAAAAATATTGCTATGTTTTATAAAAGTATGATATTTTAATTATATCTATTATCTTATAATTAAAGGTATTTACCAATTGAAAGGTTTTATATTTATTTATTTATTAAAGAAGAGGATAAGAGATTAAACAATTTATGATACATGTTTGGCAAATGGTATTTTGATAACTATTGATTTGTTCATATGGATGTCGTATAGTAATAGAAGCAAATGAAAAAAAATTTTCGATATTTTTTATAAGAATGGGTCTGAAAAAACTAGTTTAGTAATATTGTTTCTCTGCCGGTTTTTGATAGAAAACTCCCCATATGGGACATGTGAACACTTTCAGGGTTCAAAGTTCAATCATCACATCACAAACATAATAATAATAATAATCGATAAACCGGATATAATAAAAACCGGTTTTATTATTAGACTTTATGTAAAGAGTCTGTGCTAAATATAAAGCATTTATCAAATTCTCTGCCATCATTTTCAAACAAAACAATAACTAAAATGTATGTATATCAAGGTTGGGAGGCGAAAATATTTTCGAGTGTAAAAAGTATTTCGTCAAATGGGGCACATGTGACGAAACGTGACGAAACAGGGAAAATTTCAACTTGTTTCCACACCAAAATCTTTAATTTTTGGTTTAATAATAAAAAAACTTTGGATATGAATTTTGCTTCATATTAATATACTATTATTATGGTAAGTAATGTAAATACTTGCATGTAATTATTATGCTACAAGCAACAAGTTTTGACTTGGAGAACAAATAATTAAATAACTTTTGCTTTCATTTGATTGATATATTCCCCACAAAATTAAAACCGGTTGCCCGGTTAGAACCGGTTCTGATTTTGAAAAGGTGATTAAAACCGGTTCCAACCTCTATTCTGAGGGAATCACTTCCTGGTGCGAAAATGATATTTGAGATTCAGCTAGTTGATCTATAAATAAAAGTTCGGTCGTCGTCCTTGTAGTTTTTGCGGTAGGGAGAGATTGACCATTTTATTTTGCTGATCATTATTTTAAAAAATACTCTTTACTCTGACCATTTATGGGATAGTAATAGCATTTTCTGTTTTTAAATACACATTCCGTGATTTCTGCAGCATTTCACCATTAATATTTTGTTGTCTTATCTAAATATCTATCAATTCCATCCAAATGTTTACTAATGTTTGAGCTATTGTGTTTTTGTATTCTAAACATTGCATTAAAAAATAATTTTGCTGTAATGAGTTAGATTCATCATTAAGATTTTGAGCATTTTGAATTTCTGATGGGATTTCATTTAAAGAAATACTTTCAAGCAATGCTCCTTTTTTTACTTCCTCCTCATAAATTATTTATTTTTAGTATGAGTTGAGAACCAACAGTATTTAAAGATGATGGATTTGATGTTGTTGTTTTTAGGCTTAGAGTAGGACTACAAATATAAGAATATGATTTTCATAATCTTTTAATACTGAATCAATAGCATAATTTTTTGATAAGTGAAATAAGTGAGTTGATCTGATGAGCAGTCAAAAACAGATTTATTTCTAGTTTAGGATTTATTCAGCTAATTGATTGTTTTTCCTGCAAAAATAATCCAAAAACCTGTACTATTAAAGCTGTGTTGACTTCAAAAAAAAAAAAGATTCATCAAAGTCTTCTATGCTGTTAATGAATTGAATGGAATTAGTGTAATACAAATATGTCCAGAGTCACATTGCCATGTTTTTCTGTTTAATAATATTTTTAAGGAAGATAAATTTTTAATTAATTATGACAAAAACATTTCATCAGGTATCATTTAATCATGACATCATCAATGTCTCATTTTTGACATTTAACTTTAGTAATTCTATTTTATTTTATTTTATTTTATTGGCAAAATCATGTAAAAAGTCATGTTATTTGTAATACTTTAATATGCTTGAAATCTCCTTCAGTGAAAAAAAATTAAAAAATAATTAATAATACTTTGGTAATAAAAATAACACTTTCATTAATGAATAAATCTGGCATGATTGAATGGTTTGGCTAACATTTAATTATTAGTTAGGAATCCTTTTATTAGTTTTACTATATTACTTGTAGGGATGCCTCAAGTAGTGTAGTTGTACGTGGTGATTTTAGTTTAGTTTGAACATTATTGTGCCAGATTTGGTGACTCTGCAATAGAGTAGTTTCTATTCGCAATAAAATTTTTGTTTGAATTATTCAAATCATTCGTTTATTCGAATTGTTATCATTCGTTTATTATTCGAATTGTCATCATTCGCTTATTATTTGAATTGTTATCGTTCATTTATTTGAATTGTTATCATTCGTTTATTCGACTTGTTATCATTTGTTTATTCGAATTGTTATCATTTGTTTATTATTCGAATTGTTATCATTTGTTTATTATTCGAATTGTTATTTGTTTATTATTCGAATTGTTATCATTCGAATTATATATCATCATTCGTTTATTATCGAATTGTATCATTCGTTTATTATCGAATTGTCATCATTCATTTATTTGAATTGTTGTCATTTGTTTATTCAAATATTTGTTTGCCTGAATTATTCATTTTATTTTGTTTATTCGTTTTATTCGAATTATTCGTTTTACTTGAATTATTCGTTTTACTCGAAATTATTCGAACCATTCGAATTGTCCATTTTATTTCGAACTATTCATTTATTCGTTTGTTCGAACTATTCGAATTATTTCGTTTATTTTTATTATTTAAATTATCTATCACTATTGAATTATTTGTTTTATTTGTTTATTCGTCTTATTCATTATTCATTTTATTCAAATGTAATTTGAATACTCAAATTCATAACGAGTAAAACATATAATTCAAATAAACCTTATTCGAATGGAACCCTAATCAAGCATGTAGTGATTTTAGTTTGGTTTGCCATATTTGATGACTCTAATAACTCAGATCACACGCTTGCAATATTTATTACAGTTTTACGACTTTAGGGTGTCAATGCTGAATTGTTGTATATAGTTCGGGTAAAATTTAGATTTTGTGATACATACATATTTGTGGCTGAAAAAAAATTTTTTTGACAAATTATACAAAAACCATGATGGAAAACACTATGGATGAAAATAAACATCATTATGATACTTCTACTGGCAAAAATGATGAATATTCTGATAAAAGAAAATACCATTATGGGAAATGTCCAACATGCAATAAATATAATACTAATTATTCATGGTGTCAATCATGCAATCCAAAGCTATTAACTGAAGGATGGACTAGTGGCAATGAAA
>CAJVPN010001751.1:0-12141 GCA_910592215.1 Entrophospora candida
ATTTGCTTTAAATACAACTAAAAGTCACGTGTATATACACAAAATCCACAAAGTTCAGTAAATTATCCAATAAAAAAATCAATTTCAAAGGCCTCATGAGACTTTGTACGACGTCAAGTCGTTCGAATACATTCTATGGTAAAACGGGGGGGGGGGAGTTGTGCATTGTAAATAATTTATATGTATTACATATTTCTAATCAATTTTAAATTAATAAATGTCACAACAAGATTACGTCGTTAAAAAAAAAAAAAAAAATTCAATTTCAGCATTTTAGACAATTGAGGCCATGATTGTCTAAATGTCTAAATTAATTTATATTTTAGACATTGTCTAAATAATTTACTATAATGACGTTCACCCGCACATTCCGCTGCATTTTGGAAATTCCCAAATTTTGTGAGAAGTAAATTTCGTGTAACAAAAATTTTTCAAAAATTTTTTTTTACAATGTATTCTTTAGAATAAAAAAGTTTAACGAACAACGAAAATTAATTTCTGAGCATAATTCTCAAATTAAAGTTGAATTGAATGGTTTTTAAGTTATTAATAATATAAAAAAGGTTTAATTCGTGATTTAGAATTTTAATGATGATTAGCGGGGTGCATCATAATATATAAGGATTCACTTCATAAATTATTTATATTGCACTTGTAGTTTAACAAAATAAACAATTAAATATATATTAAAAAATAGATCCACCTATATATATATATATATATATATATATATGTATATATCTTTTTTCTTGTGTTATCAAAGTCTGATTAACTGTTTGTTTACACGTTGCTTAAAAGGATCATGGAAAAAAGAAAACATTAATTAAATTTGGCCATGTGATTCAAAATAAATATTGTAACACAAAAATCATTGAGCAAGACTATAAATTATAAAGTTCGACTATACTTTTAGATGATTTTACTAATAAAATCAAAAAACCTCTCCGTTGCCTTATTCCTTATTAATTACATGGTTGTATTTTTATTTTTCAAAAAAAAGTTTATTATTTGAATTCATTAGATGCTGATTGACGCGAATATTTTTCCCAAAAAAGGTACCGATTTTTACAAAAAAATTTTGAAGTTGTTTCATTCGTTGCCCGTTGTGACACGTTTTACTTGTGGAATAATGAAAAAAATCCCACCATTCAATTCTAAATGATTGATTATATTTAGCTGAATTTGGATTAGAAAATCATGTTCTTGTTTTTAAAACAACATTACATACGTTACATAATTTTTTATATAATTTTATATAATAATTATCAAACTATTTTGGTTACCAAATTTTTAAAAAATCACACAATGCACGGATCAGATGGATCGTGCCACTTTTCCGATTTTGAAGATTTAATAAAATCAATGCTTTCTTCTATTACATAAATAAACCTCTTTTTTTTTCTCTCAACAAACTTATTTTGAGGATTATTTCTCTTTTTTTTTTTTTTGAATTTTCTCCTAACGAACTCATTTTGAAAATTATCTTTTACATATTAATATAAAAAAAAAAACAAAAATAATCGTAATCAGTAAATTCGTTGATTTTTAATTCGTTTTTTTTTTAATTTTCACATTTTCGTATAAAATGTTATCGAACATTAATAAAATATTACCATATAATCTAATTCTAGTATTAACACAATTTTTTATAATCATACAACAAATACCACTTGCATACAGTTTACCAGCATCGAACGACACTGATGATTCATCAACGTCAGATATAGATAGCGTTTACATTATTCTTGTGTTTTCATTGTTTATTATTGTCTGTAATATTATTGGATGTTCATACATTATTTTACGTAAGATAATTTCTAATTTTCAAAGATTTAAAAAAATATTGATTATTGACAAGAAAGATATTTTGTTTTCAGGTACATATATAAGATGGAAAAACCGTTCAGAAATTCCCATGTCCCTTAGATTTCCATATTACCTTGCTTTAACGGGTAAATAGAGATTCGGATAAGTTGAAGGATTTAATTTAATTCTAATAAATTCTAATTAATTTAAAATTCCAATTTAACATTAGACGTGCTTTTATCAATAATATCTTTAATAAATCATGTAAGTGTATATCTATTAAATTCTTTTAAATAATAAGATATTAATAGTATTAATAGTTTATTCTTAAATCAATAATATAATCAATAATTATAAAGGGATATGGTGTAATCTATAAGAGGCCTTTAGAATTTCCGGCTTGTTCAATAATTGGTTCATTTTTGGTTTTTTCAACATCTTTAAGTACAAATTTGGTTGTTTCTATATCAGTTGTTTCTTGGCTAAGAGTTGTCAGAGGAATATGGATTGATTTTGGAAAGTGTGATTATAAATTATGGGCGGTACTATTCTCAATAGGCAGTTTTTATTTTGCATTTATAGCTCGTAATGTTAGCAAACATAAATATTGGTAAGAAAATTTTTTTTAATTTTTATATTTAAAAAATTTTTTTTTATTAACAATAATAATAAATTTATTATTTTTTA
The DNA here is from genome assembly GCA_910592215.1 of Entrophospora candida. Taxonomy (NCBI): domain Eukaryota; kingdom Fungi; phylum Glomeromycota; class Glomeromycetes; order Entrophosporales; family Entrophosporaceae; genus Entrophospora; species Entrophospora candida. The sequence continues at coordinate 2,494 of CAJVPN010001751.1, forward strand.
GGTGTGCACCTGATTATACTGATGAATTTTTTTCAATACTCGCTATTTCAGTAGTATTTTTAACAGTATCAATTATAACATATTGTTATGCTCATATTTTAATGTTAATTAAAAGGGCTGATTATAGAAGTAATATGAAAAGTAATAGCAGTGATAATAGTGAAAGTAACAATGGAAGTAGTAGTGGCATATTAAAAAATAAATTTGAAAGAAAAGTTTTCAAAAAAATTTTAACCTATGTTTTAGTATTTCTTATACAATACATTCCTTGCTTGGTTTATGAAGTAGTAACTGTTATGAATGTAAGTATCTATCTATTTTAACTTTTAAAAATAAAAAATTTTTTTTTTGAAAATTATTAATTAATTTGATTTATAGCCTGGAAAGCCAGAAAATGGAGTTGTAGCCCAAATTGCTCTAACAGGTAAAAAAAAAAAAAAAAAAAAATTCTATCTTCGAATTAGTTAATCAATTCTTTAATTTACTTTTATCATTCTTTTTTAGCATTCAATTTAGGTGCAGTTGGCAATTTCTTTCAATACATAACGAATGAAGGGTTTTCATTGAAAAGGAGTTTAAGTTCTGCTGCTTCAAATAATGAATCTATTCCTTCTCGAGAAGATGAAATAGAATTAAATAATAAAACTGATATTATTGAAGTAGATGGAGTATAAATATAAAATAAATTATGTATAAATGTATATATTAATATATATACAGTATGTCTTTCTAGGATTTTTTCTAAGGGTTTTCTTTAAGTTATTAAATTTTCTAAAGAAATCATGTTACATATAAAATTATGTTAAAAAAAATGAATAATTAAATAAAAATAAAAATACGTTTTTTATCATTGCAGCTAAAAATTTGGTGTAACCAAATTGTTTCGGTGCGCATGTTACTTATTGCCCACTCTTGAAATTTTGTCAGCTAATAATTGTCACATTCGAACGTCTACTATGCTGGAATAGATAGATTTGACTTGTATAAAGATTTTTTTTTGTTAGGAACTCTTCTTCATACAGTCAAACCTTGTCACAGCGAATGAATAAGAAAATTTTATTCAAAATCCGTTGTGTCAAGATGCCACGGCGGATTTTTTATATGTTAATATTAATATGTGAAGCAGACAAGTTTGACTATGCTAAGTAAACATGTGTAATATATACATTTTTACCTGGAAGAGTTCAATTAGTTGCACCACAGCATATTCGTGTATGTGTATGCTAATGATAAATCTACTTTATCATTAAAGATGGATGTTTCTCAGGGCTGGCCGCGTAACTCAAATGAGCACTGACTAAATTGACTAAAGTATTTAGTCATATGTTTAGTCAAGACAATTATTACTAAATTAGGATTTTAATTGTCAATAACAACATCATTATTTATAGAGGTTGGAATCGACCAAAAATCCTTAGTCGACTAAATTTATTTACCAATTACGAATTCATTTCCATTTGAATCTTTCACTTTTCAAAATGCTTCCACACAAAACCATGTGTTACTATTTGTTTTTTTTAAAGGTCTTCTGGAACCACCGTTTAAATCATTGGAACTTGAAGTCAATGAACTATTGGACCTTGTATTGGAAGTGTTTATTCATTCGCATGTAAAATCATCATCAACAACACCACTACTATTGTCGTTATCATCATATTGATGGTATTGATACTCTTCCGCATAGAAATTTCCATTTTGAATGATAAAACGCAAAAATCGTAATTGGTCAGACAATAATAATATTAGCATAGCATTAGTATTGGTATTATTAGTATTAGTAGTCGACTAAATAATCGATTAAAATAGTCGACTAGTTCAAAAAAAAGTTTAATCGATTAAATTAGTCGATTCCAACCTCTAATTATTTTATTATTACTATATAAATTTTGCTGACCACCTTTAATAATTGTATTTTCTTCGTGTTTGTTGGGTTTTTAGACTGCGAAGACCCATCCTTTTGTTACGAATGTACAACAACAAAAAAATAATATCATCAATTCTGTTCATAATCAGATTAGTAAAAAAGTCACAAAAATTAATGATTAATGCGAGATAATTTTACTCATTAATATAAAACAATTTATTCTTTCCTTTAAAATATAATAATATTAAATTATCAGTTCATTATCATAAAGTAATAAATATATTACATTGGTCATTTATACCTGCACATACACACATACATAAAATAAAATTCTTTATTTTGATTAAATGTATTATTTAATTTTTAAAAACAATATTTTACAGGATACTTAGAAAACAACACTTAAATGAAATATTTTATAATATTTTATCCATTATTATTAGGAAGCTTTGATTTTTTATTTTCTTCTTTTTTATGGGTGAAATATTGTAATGAGTCGTTTTTTTTTAATTTTTTGCTGCGCTAGCACTAAAAAAAAAAACAAACCTATTATCATCATTTATTGTTATAAAATTTTGATTGATTTAAATACCTTGAGATCGTAATTAAATGCAACTTTTCATAAAACTTGTATGGTGGTTCTTTGCTAAAGATATTGTTATCATTAGCCGAAGCTCTCCAATTCCGGATTAATCTAATTTTTATATTAATATGTATTAATTATTTCGTAACACGTTATTATCTATTTAACTTTTGGTAGAAATTAACGAGGGATGATTCTGACATCACGAAGAGTGCGGAATAACCATTAAATGGCTGAAAAAACAAATATTGCCATTTGATGGCTATGCAACGACTAATTAGTTAACATGCATACGAAAAGATTGAAATCGACATACTGTAACAATAACTTTGTAATATAAACCAAAAATTTTCTAAATAAAACTATTTCATTGATTAAAACCTATTCATTCTGATCCACATTAACGTAAAAATATTGTCAACTTGGTGCGGGTTATGTGAAATATTCACAAGTGATTTAATGCAATTCAAAAATAATTAAATCAGAAACTTTTACCCGGACGATATACTTTACGATGAAATACGACAACATACAAGAGGGCACGAATAAATACATCTTGAATATATCAAGGCGCTCTGCAAATATAAAAACACCTAAAAATTTTAAAAGTACCATCTAATTGGTTACGCCCAATCAGATCGTGCTCGCGATCCTAAATAAATAAAGTAAGTGTATAAAAAGTACAGGATAAGTTGGTTTAACCCTTCCAACCAACCATACGTTTTATTTTAAAGCAAATATACCAAGCTCTGTCTGGTCTGTAAGCCTATTCTTATAGTTGGTATTAAAAAAATCAAACATTTTCTTAAATCATAAAACGCTAATAAAAACTAATTCGTTAGTATAGCCAATTCATTCTGATCCACACAATCAAAAATTATTGTTATTATCAATTAATACGCCCTCCCAAATCATAATCGGTGCAGATTGTGTGGAAATTTACACCAAGAAGATAAAATTTTTTAATTGAAATCTACAGAATTTTGTTAATATTTTCTTTTCTTTTTTTTTTTTTCGAGATATTTCATAAAATTGCACCTTCCACTAACTCATAAACGAGTGAAGGTATCTGTGAGTTATTATTATTATTCTTTCTCTTTTATTTTATTTTTTTATTATTTATTACTTTATTTACACCTTACGAGGTAACCATTTTATTCAAAAAATTTTGTAAATCCAATTGAGAGAATCAACATCAAATCAGAAGTTTTTGTTCAAGTTTACCAACAAATTCTCAAGATGACATTAAGGATTCTCAGTTAATCAATTTGGTCTTTAATTATTTCTCTAAACATCTTGATCAACTTTTCAAATATCACTACCAACTAGAAGAGCCTTACAAAATTTGTTATTCTTGTGAAACAAAAGATCATATCAAGAAATATTGTAAAGTCCAAGGACTAATTGAGGCGGAAGATATAGAATTCATTTTTCAAAACCACTTTATTGTGAACTCTGCAAAGGAAGAGGACATTTGAAGAAAAATTGCGACAAATTAATTAAAAAAGGATATCCCAGACGATTTGCCATACGAAGAAGATCCTTATGAGGATTAGTTGAATGAACTTTGATACTATAGAGCAAAATACTTTAGAGCACAAAAGACAACGTCGATTACATCCATGTTTAACAACTATAACTCACCTTCATCGGGCGGGACCTATCTTGCCATGATTGCAACCTACTATGTCAAAACTTCTCACCACAATTCCTCATATTTTGGAATTGAATGACTGATAACTATCAGGCCATATATTGCACTTCATATACCCTCTTTGCTTTCGAGCATTTATTAGTAGGACAAGACCCAAAACGAGTTTGGAATTTATCTCAAGTATTATAGCATTATACAGGGAATTATATCAGAATATATAGAAGCAGCAGCAAGGACTAATCAATTTCATTGGCACCAAACGATGTTATATCAAGTTCTGTAGAGCAAACAAGTGGAGATAGTGACAACCCTAGTGACTCAGATGGCAATTCTATTTCAGATCTATATAGGTGACTTTTTCAATTTAAATCAACCAGTAGTAAACCACGAAACCAAACAAGTAAACAAACCAATACATCAACAAGATATACAAACTCTTGCTAATACACTTCAACAGGCGGTGAACGCTATATTACCACAACCTGCTACCCCAACAGTATTGAAAAATGTAAAATATCCTGAATACTTTGGAGGAGATCAGGGCCCAATAACCTGGTTAGATGAAACGGAATAAGTTTTCGTTGCAAATAGAGTAGCAGATGATCTCAAAGTAGCAACGGCTGCGCCAAGACTAAAGGCAGGAGCAGCTACATGGTGGAATCAAGACCAGGCAGGTGTTCAACATTGGGATAATCAGACTTACAATGGTATGATAGTAGAAAGTTTCATTTCAAATTTACAAACAAGATATAGGACAGAAGCAATGGAAGAAGGATGGCAGCTGGATTAGAGAAACGAAAACAACAACCTGGAGAAATTGTTAATGCTTTCACAGTACACATTTACGAAATGTTCAGAAGAATCAGACATGGGGAGAATAACTACCCAGATAAAATAAAAGCCAGAATGTTTATGGAAAGGTTATGGCCTTACCTAATAACATCCAAGATGTAATTGATAGCAATGTTGTGACCCCAAATCCTTTTGGCTTCCCGAAACAGTTTCGGTAAACTATCTAGTTTAGATTTCGGGTTACAAAACCTAAACCCACACCCGAAATCTAAACCAACACCAAAACCTAAACCCATATCCGAAACCTAAACCCATATCCAAAGGGAATTGCTATTTCTCACCGGTGGTGATTGTCACCACCTAAGGAATTATACAATTTATGATTAACCCCAACCCTAACTCCGCCCCACGCAAATTTAATTCCTTAGGTGGTGACAATCACCACCGGTGAGAAATAGCAATTCTCATATCCAAAACCTAAACCCATATCCAAAACCTAACTATTCTCAAAATTCAAACCAATAATTCCGCTTATTATTTATTTGAATTTGAGAAATGTAACACTGAATCCATTGATACAGAATCAGATATTGATCCTGACGATTATGAATATTATTATAACTATAATAGAGATATTGATTTTCTAATAAAAGTCTACATAGATTTAAATAATTCTTTATTTAATTATGAAGGTAGTAGCAAAAATGAAATTGATATAAGTGTAGAGAATTTACAACATAATGAAAATTATGATTATAACCCCAATGATTTGATTTCCAATTTTTTTGATGTGATGTGTGAAAATGATATTAATACTGCAAAAAGAAAAAAATAATTAATTATGAATGTGATATTGATGAGGAAGATTTGGATTATGATTCACATAATTTAGGTTTTGATAATGAAGATAGAAGTTGCAACGAAAATAATAATGATGAAATTCAAAGTTCTCGAGAAATTAATGATGGTGGTGAAAAAATTAGTAATATTAATAGAAGGGGGTTTGAAAATAACATTGATTTATTTATATGGAAGTAATGATGAAAATTCAGATAATGAATGATAATGATGTTGAAATAAAAGAAAAAAAATCTAAAAATACACCAAAGAAGAAATTTACATTAAGGAAAAGAATTAATAAATTTGAATAAATTTTTAAATTTTTTAATCCATCTAAAAAAATTCTTGAAATAAAATCAATTGGTATAATTTGTTATTGTTTGGTGTAAAAATAGTTAGAAAATAAAAATAAATTGTTGGTATAAAGTTTGTGTTGGTAAGGATTTAGGTTTCAGGTTAGGGTTTAAGTTTTGGTATTTTTTGTGTTTCGGTATAAAATTAGTTTCAGTATGGGTTTTGGTAAGAGTTTAGGTTTTGGTAAGGTTTAGGATTTTAAAAACTTCCTAACTAATTTAGGGAGGTTTTGGTTTCAGGTTTTCCCTAAACTTGGAGTTTAGGGTCACAACATTGATTGATAGAGCCAAGGCTTATGAGATGACCTACTCACGAGGAGGAACTATTCAGCAGAAAAATTCGTACCCAACATTCCAGGAATAAATAAAGCAGCAGATCAACAACCGCAAGGATTAATTAATCAGCTGGTTAATATGATGAAGGGAAATAATTTCCAATAGAATCAAAGACCTAGGATCCATAATAATGCTAATACTGAAAACAATGTGCTGGTAAAATACTTTCCAATGTGGTCAACAAGGACACGTAAAATGTAATTGTCCACAACTCACTAACAACATCAATAATAATAACAAGAAGAACCAAGAAAACACTTCAAGTCGAACAATTGAATGTTAATACAATAATATCAACAGTTATGTATTGCAAATAAGGCTCCGAACGAATCAATGAATTCGAACCAATTCGAACCGATTCGAATTCGGATTGATTCGATTCGATTCGAACAGATTCGAATATATAATTTGATTCGAACGGATTCGAATATATAATTTGATACAATTCGAACTGATTTGAATATATAATTTGATTTGAACTGATTTGATTTGATTCAAACTGACTGGTTCGAATCTATAATAATGAATCCATGATTTGAATCAAATACAAGCCAGGCTCAAGTTTGATGTTACACGGATTTTTTTCTAATACTTTGATTTTATTTATTATGAACATTATCTAAAAAACAATTTAAGAGCCTGCTTGGCTCGAACCTGAAAACTCAAGTCTGTTCAACCTAGAGAATAAAGTTAATAAAATGAATAATTCAAATTAATTGAGTTGTATTACTACTATTATGAATAATTCTAATAAGAATTTGTATGATGAAACAAATAAAGATAATTGGAAAGAAGAATTTGCTAAAGCAATTAATAAATGAATAATTCGAATACGAATAGAAATTCTACTTTTATAAACAAGACACGAAAATTTTTAATTAACGTTGATTGATTATTCGTCAATATTTTCTTTTTATATGAAATATATTAAGAATCACTAGGCTTGAAGGCATGAAATTTCAATGTCGATCATCAAAAATTTTATTACGTTAATTAAACATTTGTCCGGTATGAGAGTGGGTTTTTATCAATCAATCAAAAAATTTTTAATTGGCAAAATAACTTACGAAAGCAATGAATTTAAAGCAGCTGATTCTCACAAAATAGTAATCAATTGATAATTTATTTGATAATGATTAATGAATGGTTAAATAAATAATAAATAAATACTAAATTAAAAATCTATAAGGTGATGGGCCTATTTGTTGTTCTTTATAAGGTCCAAATGCTGGATCAGGTTTTGAATATTTTGTTAACTCTTGTACTATACGTCCACCAGGAATAAGTGCTTGAAGATCTGCTCTAGATGGAACTGTATCAAATGCAATCTATAATTAATCAATTAATAATATTAATTATATAAGTAATGATATCTTCCAATTTCCAATGATAAAGATGATAATAATAATATGATACTAACTGAATCATTAACTCTCACGTAACTATTATACAAATCATTAACCTCTGTATATTCTTGCGAAGCATGTACAGCAAGTGTAGATGATTTTGATTTTGAAATTTGATGAAACGCTTCACGCGCTTCTTTAATAAACCCTACAGCCGTACCAATTTTTCTATTTATTCATTTATTAGTTAATTTTAAACAAATAAAATAAATCTCTGATTATAAAAAGAATATATTAATAAAACTACATACTGATGTTCGTAGGCATCCTTTGCTAAAAATTTCTTTCCAAGTGACTATAATAAAATCAATATTCAAACATATCATACATAATATATATAAACACACAGAGGAAACCACATAATATATATTCATTTACCTGATGAAATAAAGCACCATTCGAAACATATTTTCGAAAATTCCCACAAACTTTTTGTGGGTCTTTTAAACTATTAAGAAGTCCATTTGCAGATTCATATTCTACTGCAACGCCAATGGCCAACTTTGCAAGTAAAGAGGAAGATTTTTGTTGCATTAAAGCTTTACGAATCGCAATTGAAGATGCATCTGCAAGTGCGATTCTTGAATAAAATAGAAATAACAATGATAATTTTTAAAATCATTTGTAGAAAAACTCTAAATACATATACGAAATATATATACTCACTTTGAAAGTGATGTTGATATTTCCGTTAAAACATCCAGTGGTCTAGAATTTGGTGGGTTTTCCCATCTTGGAGATATATTTTCTGTAATATAGGCAAAGATTCCGGATGCTTTACGTAATAAATCTGCTGCCTGTCCGTATAAATAAATAAATTGATAAACTAATTAATAAAAAATTGTAAATTTAATAATGATAATAATAATATTATTATCTTCATCTCTCAATTTCTCCAATATTTATGTGCATCCATTTCTCTCTAATACCTGTCTCAATTTAAGATCCATTTCATCTTTATTGGTCTGTCGTTCTATAATACTAGTAGCCCAATCAGAACATGTATATCCATATGTCAATAATGTGAATATCAATTCATAATAGATTCCTTTACAAGATACACGCGGTTTCTTCTTCTTGTTTAGTACCGAGTCAGTTAACGAGCAACGCCATGATGTTTCTTTTTTTTTTTTTCACCAAGAAGAAATTATAAATATTAGTATTGATATATTTTATCACTTTTTTCCTTAACCCTTTCATATAACTTAACAAAAATATACATATATTTATTTACCAATTTCTTTCTTCAGTTTCAATTGTCCACATTCCAAACAATCAACTATTGCCAATAAATATGGTAAATAGTCATCAACCGTCTAATTAAATATTTTATAAATTTATTTCATCTATATATGTTAATATATTTAAATATATACAAAAGACAAAATATTGGAATTATTCAATTTTGGAAAAAAGGAAAAAATATTTAAACATTAACTAATATGTTTTTAACATATACAAAACCTTTATAATTTTTGTATAATCTATTGGTCCTTCCGTTTTATTTGCTTCTTTTAAAACTGCTCGCACACGACCTCTTTGAGCTGTTGCTTCTGAAATTCCATTTAAATATAGCTTGTCTTGATCCAAAAGAAACTCAGAAAAAGAAATTGAACCAGTTGTAGGAATTGAATATACAAAACTCATTTTTAATAAATTCTTTTAATTTAATACTAATGTTAAATGCAGGGATGATGATTCACATAATTATGTGATAAACACAATCACAAAACTAAAACCTGATATGGTGCGCCGTATCTAAAGACATCAAAAAAATTGCAAATCTTTAAACCCTGATAGATTTGGAAATATTTGTCAGG
>CAJVPN010001752.1:0-12135 GCA_910592215.1 Entrophospora candida
TCTACAGAATTTATAAAAATGATAAAAATAAAAACCATCATATTTTCTTGATCTAGGTAATACATAAAGATTTCTTGCGACATTGTTTACACAGACGCAACAACTTTTAAATTCATTAACTCCGTTAACTTTTGCATCCAATATCTATTTATAAAAAAAAATATTATTATTATAATATCAAAAAAAAGATATGACAATTTATCAATTAAATAAAATATACCTTTCCAAATATATACAGTTTACCAGGTGCTTCGTATGCATCAATCCAAAAAATTTTGAGACAATTAGCTATTTGAGCAGTCTCTTGAAAACCATCATTATTATTGAAAACATTCATATCTGTTTCAATGTTTTCAGATTGCAAAATATAAGAATTTTCAATATCTTTGATATCATGCTCACTAATACTATTAAGATTATTATGCTCATTAATATCGTTATGTTCATTAATGATACTATTATTAATATTATTATGTTCATTAATAATACTATTGTTAATATTATTATGTTCATTAATATTATTATTATTATTATTATATTCATTAAGATTATTGTACTCATTAATATTATTATGTTCATTAATGTTATTATGTTCATTGATATTATTATGCTCATTATTATTATCATCATCATCAATATTACTATGCTCATTAACATTATTGTGCTCATAAATATAATTATTATCATCAACGCCCTTATCATCATCCATAGCATGCGAAGCACTAATTTTCAAAATTTCCATATCAAGTCTATTATTATCTATTTCCTTAACATTAAACTCTACATCTTCCATATCATTTTCCAAATCTTCAAACAATTTTGACATAAAATTTGATTCCTTTTCATTTGATTCGACCTATTTCATGAAATTAAATTTATCAATTTATCTATCTATAAGATAATAATGATAATAAGGATAATCTATAAGGATAATTTAAAAATTAATTATTACCACAGTAGATTTTTGCTCAGTTACAGCAGCTACACGCTGGAAAAATGCATTAACTGGCTTAATATTCTCGGGTTTTTTATCCCCTTTTTGTCTTTTTCTTTTTCCTTTTCCTTTTCCTTTTCCTTTTCCTATAATAATTTATTCATTTTGAAATTAACATATACAAACTGATGATGATCATGATTGATTTTATGATTTACCTGTTTGAGGGGAATCATCATATTGAGAATCGTCAGTTTCTTCATCTGTTTCATCATCTATAAATGCATTACCGTCATCATCAATAATAAAATCATTTCCCTCTCTTTCAGTTTGAAGTCGAGCTTGATATTCATCCTCACTAACTAAATCATACAATACTTCTTCTTTAAGCTAATTATATATGTATGCATGTATATATACACATTAACAAATGGTATTATTATTAAAAAACTTCAAATAATAAATTATATTTGTATAATTACTTCATACTCGTCTAAACGGGAACCACCCTGTTCTCTTAGACGACGAAGAGTTTCGTAAGAGGTAGATTTTGGCTTTTTATTTTCACGTTTGTTGTATCTAGACATTTTGTTATAAATGTATGTTATGGATTTTGTTGTTGTAAAAGAAGAATAATAAGATTGACCGCGACCGTGTAACAAATTATAAATTATATATTAACGCGTCAAAAAAAAGGGGTTGGAAATATGGGCTGAAAAAAAGGAAAAATTTTTTTTATTCTATATATATACTTTGTAATCACAATTATCATATGAATAGGTTACACTTATGATTGACACATAAGTTTAAATATTAAGGGATTTTTGGATTTTTGATAAGTGTAACCCCCTTAATGAATATTCATGAATATGATGATTGTGATCACTAATTCTATTTTTACTCATATGTATAACTAAAATCATAATTAAACACATCGACAAGTGCAATGCATCATTCATTCATTTGAATAATCTTCGCTATCATCATTATCGACAACAACAGCAACAACAACAAAAAATTCAAGAGTAATTCATCAGCTTATTAATAATTTCCTAGAACTACAGTTTGCAAAATCAACTTATCAATGTTTATAATTACAAAATCAAAAAAATCAAACCATGCTCATTTTTAATCTAGAACAGTGAATAAGTGCCATATATGGTGGGAGTAAAATGTTTTTAACGAATTATCAAAAACTAACTACAAAATTAAAATTAAAAATTAAAATTAAATTAAAATTAAAAATTAAAATTAAATTAAAAATTAAATTAAAATTAAAAATTAAAATTAAATTAAAAATTAAAAATTAAGAAAAATATAAATCAAAATTCTAAAAAATATCATCATCATCAATATTCCATTTAGAATCTCCAATGCCTTGAATCTTTTCTCTACCAACACGTTCTCTTTCTTTCCAATATTCATGATTGAATTTCCAATATTTTTCACCGGTGTCCTCTTCAATTTCTTTAGTAAACCACCTAGGTTGAAATTCTGGAATAGAACCAGCTTCTCTTAATTTTCTTTTTTCTCTTTGTTTCTCCTCTAATCTGTTTTTTTCCAAACTTGCAGATTCATAATCACCTAACTCCATTGATCTTTGATCAGGCCTCAATCTTGAATCTGTAGGTGCTATCCATATTTTCAATGAACTGGGTAAATCATTTAATGTCATTGCAAATGGTGTTAAGTTAAATGGTAAAGGTTCTTCAAGTTCTGGATGCTTTTCCCATAACAATACAATTGGTCTTCGTTGTGGTTGGGTGGTTGAAATTGGTGATGTCTGTATTGGTGATTCGAGTTTAAATGTTGGTGACAATTCATGTACTAATTTAGCTTTTGAGGCCGCTGCATCACTTCCCAAATCCTCTTCATGTGTCGAAGGACTTAAAATTATTCTTCTTGCAACCAACCTTTCATTCCATCTGCCTGCAATCTCCCAAATTTCTTTGTCGTCTTTATCTTTCACAACACCTCTAATCTCAAACGCATCTTTGCCTCTCCAACCCCTGGCTTTAAAAGTTAAAATACACTGATCTCCTGTCAAATGATTTGTTATAGTCATATTACCATAATGGTCAATCCACGGTTTACCAATCATTAAATTATTTACAGATGTTGTAACTTTTTTCCATGAATAATGTTCAGAAAATGCTTTGGGATTACCATTTGCTGGAAAGTCTTCAGCTGACTTGTTTGTATATGTAGGAAAGCATTCCTTTAAAACTTTTAGTCTCGCATGTGATATTCCTTGCGGTAATGCCTCAAATGATTTCCCCCAAAATTTTGATTTTACGTCCACCTCAGAAAAAAAATCATAATTGGGTGATTCACAATAACATGCACTAATTGGCTATATAGACCAAGGATTATTATTTATGTTTTGTCATATTATTAAGAAATCAAATAAATCATTTTATTACTTACTGGATGATGGCTGACTTGTTCCGACACATACCTAAAGGATTTATCTGGATGAACATACTCATAAGTCTCTCCCTATAATAATAATATTATTATTAAAAGTTTTTAAATAATAACTTTAAAAATATATATTATTCAGACATACAAACCAATAAGGGATTGAATGGCTTTGCAATTCTACCAACGGTACTAGAGTAATTGCTCATAGCAAAGGCAGCAACAAATAAAATTCTCTCAGTGCTACCTTTCTGTATAGCTGCAAGATCTAATAATTCACTATACTCCATGTCTTCAGACATACGCTGTAGCATAGAAGTTGGCTCATTAAAATAGACAGGTAAAGCGATCCTACTTAAATCTTTGCCAATAGAATTTTTCAATATTGACCATAATGAAACTTCAGGTTTTGAAAAGCCTTTATCCAATGAAAATTTTGTTCTAGCGTGATCGGGATACCCATTGTATGAATCAGATATATACGTTGGCTGAACATCTTTGGATAATGAGGTATTTTTTGCAAAAGTTGACGAGAGATTATCTTCGGTTGGATTGGTAATGATGCTTGGTTCAACCCCTTCTAAAATTGGTCCGCCATCAAAAGCGTCGTAAAATTCATCTTCAGAATCATATATGTCTGCCAATGAAAGTTGTTCTTCTTTCTTTTCAGCATCTTTATCAATTAAACCATCTTCTTGAGGTTTATTAGGCGAAACAGGTTCTTTAGAATTTGATGATAAGTTTGAAATTTTAGGACTAGTTGGTGAGTTAACTAGACTTTCAGCAATAATAGCTGCTTTTAAATGTTTTTTCATTATTTTTTCTTCCTTTGCATTATTTTGTATTACTGTTTCCATTTCAGTTTTTTCAATTGCTAAAGCTTCCATGCTTTCTTCCCATAACTTTTTAGCTTCTAATTCTTTATCTAATTTTTTCTGCCAATAGTTATCTCTTTCTTCTGACATTTTAAGTGTATCATTTAACAAATCTTGTAATGTTTGTAAAGATTTCGCAAAAGCCTCTATAACTTTTGATTCTTTTGAATCTTTTTCTGTGGAAGACTGCCTTAATAAATCAACTAAAGATTCAAATAATCGATTTTGTAAATCGAATTGTGTTCTAACTGAACTTATAGTCAAATGGTAGGTATTTTCGTATGGTAACTTATCAATTTCACTTGAATCATTTGATGATGATCTAGAATGTTCACCCATATAATTATTTTCTTCACATTCCTCTATATTGCTTTGATCATCCCTGTGTAAATTGCGTCCAATCCTTAAATCTTCATCTCTACTACTTTCACGTGATACACGTGAAATAGAGGCTTTATCATCTATTGTAATTGATCTATTAGTAGTAGTATTATTATTATCCTCCCATTGTATTGATTGTTCTAATGCAGCTATCCATTCTTTTGCTTCTAATGGAGTATTTGTTCTTAAGTGATATCTTACAGAACCTTTACCAATTATAACAAACCTTTGTGTATCTGATGTATCTTTAGAAATTTTTGCTATTTTCATATTAATTGAGCCACGACACGAATTACCTGCATCATCTTTATTTTGAAAATAATACAGTATCGCTAATAAAATCAATCAAATAAGGTTATTATCATTATTGTTATCATTTATTTATTCGTTGTGAATTCTAAATAATTACATATATATATACCATTTTCAAGTACAAACCATCTGATCTTATAACCTCCGGCATAATTTGTCCATTTATGTAAGTATCCTTTTAATATTGGTGGATGATCTGGTGAAGTTGAAATATCTAATGCAATTGTTGGTTTAACTAAAATAATAAAATCGATTATTACCCTTCCAAATTAAAAAAAAGTTATCATTTTTATAGGAACAAGTAGCAAAATAAATGATTAACCTTGTTTTAATAAGTTTTTAATTTTATCATCTTTAGCAACATCAATTGGTGTTTTGCCTTTACGATCCCTGACGGTTACATCTGCACCATTATCTAAGCAAAATTTGACCATCTCCAAATTTTTTTTTTTGGTCGCATCATGCAGTAAGGTTGTGCCATTTGAAGGATTTTGAAGGTTTATATCAATTAAAGCACTGACTCTTGGATTTTGAAATAAATTTTGTATTGCTATATAGTTTGAATCTGAAACATATTGTCGAAACAATGAAGTTGATTCCTCAATAAATTCTTGTTTATTTGCTATAAATTAAAAATCGGAGATAATTAAAAACAAAAAAAGTAAGAAAAAAACAAATAGAAACATATAAGAAATTTAAATAAAATTACCATTAAATAACTCTATTATTTCTTGATTTCTGGATAGATCAATAGGTTTTTTATCATCATAATTAGGTATTGTATCGTTAATATTTGGTTGCTTCAATAAAATTCCTACGACATCCAATCTGTCATTTTTTGAAGCATAATGTAAACAAGTATTTCCGAGTTGGTCACGTTGATTAATATTAATATTATTTGAAAATTTTGATAATATGAACTCTATAGTAGAAACACTGGCACATTGAACAGCTAGAATTAATGGCGATGTTTGTGATTCAGGAATGCTTGATAAACTACCAGCAGTAGAATTTGGAGTTGACGGTTGCGCTAATTGAAATGTTGATAGTATTGTTTCTAACGTTGATAAATCGCCTAAATAAATATAATAATTTATTAATTAAAATAAATACATAATTTCAGCAAAGAATATATAATAAATTATAATGTGCCTGTTCGAAGTGCTTCCAGAAGTCTGTAAGTCTTCAATGATTCATCTAAGGCTATTTTTTAAAAAAATTAGTATTTTATTCGGTATATATATATCTCTTTTCACATGTAAATAATATAAAGTATAATTGGATATTTTACTAGAACAAGAAGTTTTTCTTGTGTTTATCCTGATATCGGAAGAGGAAGGTCTTCTTGATTCTTTTCTACTCGTAGGAGGTGAAGAAGTCATGATTTCTCAACTGAAAATTATTATTGAAAACAAATCAAAATAAATATAATTTTTTACATTAATTAATTTCCAATTTTGGAACATCTGTATGGATGTGACGAACGATTTCCACGAATTGTGTTCTAATACTTGTGAATATTCATATGAACATAGGATATTAATGCATCAAAAACCAAAATCCTTTTAAGGGAGGAAGAAATAAGAACATTCAAACACCAATCAATACACTCGTGGATCACGAATTAAAAATCCCCCAACTTTAAACTGGTATTACTCTCTATACATCATCACTTACAAAGAAATAAAAATAAAAATAAAATGGAGCTAACTATTCACATTTCGCACTTACAGATATCAATGATAATGATTTTAGCGTTGATTTCAACAAATATATAATCTGATGCTTGATACCACAAGCCAGCAGCCTCCGGTTTTTTAACCCACCATGAGTGCCTTTAAGTTTTGTGTAAAAAATCTAATAATGTTAAAATAGCTGATTTACTCTATTTAAGTATTTGTTTTTCGAAAAACCCCTAATTGAAAGGGTTGATGGTTTTCTAATAAAAGTTGGCATTTCAATAGAGCATATGCGCTGATTTTGTTTGAACCCAAAATCCAGTACGGTATGATCATAACGTTATGAATACTTTATACTAGCAAAAACCCATTTGTTTTGAGATGGGGCCATTGGTTTGACGGGCTACCGAATAGTAAAATAGTTTTTTTATAAATTTTTTGGGGTTAATTACCATTCTATTGACCAGTTTACACATCATGTTTAATGTGATTAACGTCGAGACACAATAAGATATAAGGTTTGAAAAAAAGATCCAAAAAACCAAATCGGCTGATATGGTTTGTTCCATCCATTTTTTTTTAGAAAGAGTATATTTATTAATATTACTACTTGACTATATAGTACCAGTGATGCGATCATTCATGTTTATCTCAAAAATCAATCTGTCATCCATTCATTACGCAAAAAATACATCCATCGGGTTGAAAGTATAGAAATACCAACAATTTTGATGTTTATTGCATTCAAAATCAATTTGATGGGTGACAACTTGCATTTCTTTTTTAAAAATAACATATGTTGTTTAAATGATTCTAAAGGTAAACTTGACCTTTTAGTAGTTAATAAATTTCCTGCACGACCGAACAATTGTTCACTTGGTGTTGAAGTCGCAGAAATTGGCGAACAAGTTTTATAAGAATGGGATAGTTTTTTTTTTTTTTATAAATTCACCAATCAAATGGATTGTGATCAAATTCAATTAATAACTTACTGATTCATATAAAGATGTGTTTTGGTCACAAAAGTTGTATTATATTTAGTAAAATGATCATTATGAATGTGAAAAATGCCCCACACGTGTCCAAATAAAGTTAAAAGATTAACAAATGGAGCATTATAAAACTGTTAAACTATAATTACAATGCAATTGTGACTAAATTTTGATCCCTGAAACCCTTGGTAATACCAATGTTCACTTTGCCTGGTTTTGTTGCAGTATGCCCCATATTATCATATTTTTTAGAGGTAGTAAATACATACATAAATATATGTTATAATAGGTTGGATTCAAACTGGTGGTATGAAGACTACTAAACCTTATCAAAATATTTTGCTATTAAACATTGACAAAAAATAATTATAAATAGTTGGACAAATTTGTTCTTTCAGCAGTTACATTCATCATCAACCAGAAAAATTGGAATCTTCAAATGATAATGTGGCTACAACTATAGATTTTTTTATGGCTGCAGTGTACTAATCTAGAAAAAAATGTAAATAGTTATTGATGAATCTAACAGATTTGTTAATAATGATTATGATGGTGGTGAAAAAGATAGAGAAGTAAATCAATGGTTTTATATTTAAATAAATATTATTATAACAATGACAAATACAAAAGTTGTAGCAGAAGATAAATTTTCCTAATTTGTTTTCAAAAATTTACCCACCAGTGATGTCTGCAAAAAATTCTACCACATATTCATTGAATATTCAGTAAGTATTTGGATATCATTGACTAATTGACCAAATATAATAATAATCAATATCTTGTGAAATGAAATTTTTCTCATGTCCAAATAAATTCTCTGTTTGTTTGTTTCTAATTAATTAAATTAATCAATTATTTCACTTTCATTCATTTAAAATGGAAGAATAGTCTTCAGCCACTGTAATAGGAGAAAGCAATAATACAATAATGAGAGGGGAAAAGTCTTCTGCTGCTCATATTTTGAAGAAAAGCAAAGTAAAGGGTGATTCAAGTTAGATATGGAAAGATGATTCATTCTTATAATAAAATAGATTTCCTGTTTTGTCAGTTAGTTACTATGCACCTACAATGTCCACTTCAAGTGAGAGATTATTTAATCAGCTGGAAATACAATGACCTCAAAGGAACAAAACTTGATCCACATTTATTTGAAAAGATTTTGTTTTTTTGACAGAATGTAAAATGACTAATAAATTTTAAATTTTATCACTGAACATTCATCAATGAATAATCATTCACTGAATAGTTAATCAATGTTCAAATGAATATCTGAATACTTTAATGATTACCCGGATATTGATTGAGTGAATATTTCTGCTGTCATGTGATAAATTTTAAAATAGCGTCAATAACATTACTTTAATGAATGGTTGCAAATCTATACTGCTGCATATTAATTAGGATTACTGTCTGAACCATATTCCAAATTTCGAACAGCAAGTCTACTGCATATAATCACACAAAAGTTGTAATTAATACTTTACGTTAATAATATATGCTTATTTGGCCATATATTTGATAAAATAGTTTTAAATATAAAGACCTTGCTTTTGGAATTGTGGGGTGAGCTTTAAAGTTCTAATGTCTCAGTTTATTCAACTTTTAATTTCCGCGTCATAAAAAATCAGATTCATACAATAACTGTGGTCTTGATTAGAATTGATAAGGTCATTAAATATTAATAGTTTCCAAAAATGAAGAATGAAAAAGAGAATTCAAATTATTGCAACCTTTTTCCCATAACGAATTTATTGTTCAACCTGTAAAATATCCGGGTATATTAATTCAAAGAAAAAATTTGATACCCAGATTTTCTTTTGTAAATCATAAAAATAATGCTTCGTCGAAAACCAACAAAACTAGAGATTAGACAAGATGACATAGAACAACTTGAACATATTCGTCAAATTTATAAACAAAAAAGTTTACAACCACCAGGAATAAGTGGAAAAGGCAAACGTAAAATCACAACTGAAGAAGAGGAAGAAGAAGATATTAATAATAATAATAATAAATTTAGTAGTAATAGTAAAAGTAAAAGTAAAACTCTTAATGATTATAATAATAATGATATGAAAGGATGTACACAAAATGAACTTGTCACTATGATAAAACAACAACAGCAACAGCAGACATTATCAACCGAACAAAATGACGATTTGATTGTTGAGGCTGAAGAGCTTCAAAAATTTTTACAAAAAGTGTAAGATTATTTTTTTATAATAGAAATTATTTTTGGTTCTATTCTCACAAATATATTAATTGTTTTTTTTTTTTTTTAATGAAAACCAGTGTAAATTCCAGATAAATAAATATTAATATTAATCAAACAATAATTAATTATTATAATTTTCTTGTTTTTCATAGTCTTTCTTTCAACATTTTTAATTTTCTGATTTGATTATTTTATGCAGTTCACATATTGTAGGTTTCTTTGTCATTTGGATTACAATATTTCTTTCTTGCTAATTAAATAGTTTTTAAGAGGAAAAGAAAAAAATATATGGAGTGAATGTAGTAGGTAAAGGGAATATGATATAAATTTGAAAAATTGTAAATTAAAGATTTCAATGGCTGGATGAAAAAGTTCTATGAATGTAATAAGATTTCTAATAAAAATGTGGTTCTAAATAGTTATATATATATATATTTTAAATAATTTGCCTAAATCCATTATTATTATAAATGTTATCATCATCATAAATACTATTATTAAAAACAATAATAAATTTAATAAATTTTACTAATGTTATTGGTGTTAGCAATAATGAATGTTACTAATGCTGCTAACATTCTCGGTGCCTATTAGTTTCTTGGCCCATCTAATCTTGACTATTTGATTACCAATAGTTTTTATTTTTAAATGGGGGGGGGGGGGGGGGGTTTGAATTTTTAGATTTGTTTTTGTCATAAAGATTCGAATCATGTGAAATATTTATTATCATTATAATATATATTATTATACAAATAATTGTTAAATTAGTAAATAGTATTATTATTACGCAACTCTTTCAGAGTCAAATGTTTTTCTATACTCTATCTTATCGACCTTTACATCACCATCAATCAATTGATAAACATATGTAGTCACCACTGACCCTTGAATGTCCATTAGAATAAATGATGGTATTATTTCCCTAAATGTTTGAAAATTATATAATGAGTGAATTGCAAGAGAAATAATCATATTCAATGAAAGGATGACACAACAAACATACTCGGCACTAAATCCTGAATAAGCACCAGTTGCACTTCCAGGATTAACAAAAAATTTTCCTTCATATTCAATTGCTTCAAAACGATGAGTATGACCTGTTAATAAAATGTCTACGTTCATTTGTCTTGCTATAATTGATAATGATTCTGCGTCACCAATTGGAATTACTTGATGTCCATGTAACACTCCAATACGAAGATGTCCATGAGTGACAATCTTGGAGAGTGGCCAATTTGCAAACTTATTATTTTTAAGAGATATTATTTTAATGTAAGAGATAATAATAAGAAAAATGAGGGTTTAAATTAATAATTATTATGCTGTACCTCATCGTAATCTCCTCTAACTACATGAACATCACCAGCAATTGTTCTCAAATAATCAAATGTTTCTTTATCACATACATTTCCTGTGCATATAATTTGTTGAATTTTACCTGGAACCTAATTATCATAAATAAAATCAACACATATAGCCAAAGAAATGGACGAAGGGAGGAATTCTTTAAAGATAAAATAAACATACTAAAAGTTTCTTAAATTTTAATGGAAGATCATTTACACGATAAGGAATGTGAAGATCTCCTAATACTAAAACTAGCTTTAAATTTAATTATAGAATTAGAGAAAATGTTAATTATATGGAATTTATATAATAATTATAAAAATATTTACCACCATTGCGTATTATATTTATTATATTATTTATATTATTTATTGAATTTTTACATTCAAGAGAGAGGGTGGCTTAGTTTATTTGGATAAAACTAATGTGTCACTCGATATGATCAATTTGGAAAATTTGAAAAAAATAATGCACCCGAACCAATGATTTGGTTCGAATCTAATTCAAATACAGTCGGTATATACCATATGAAATATTTGAATTTAAAGAGTTGACTTTGGAAATAAATGGCTTTAAAAGTCAAAAAAAATGTTTACCTCTATAGTTCAATAATTGGATTTGCCTTTTCCATCTACAACTGTGAAATAATTCCACACTTTGTTTTTTGTTATTCTTTGAGCACATTACACTGTGCCTGTTGAAGAAGTTATTAAAGAGGCATCATTTTCAACAATGAATTGTACTTTTTATTTGTTATCGTTATAATATTAATATTAATAATACAGTAAACCCTCGTTTCAACGAATCTTGTTCAACTATAATTAATTCGCGTAACAACGAATTTGTAAGTCTTTTCTTCATAAAAATTCGACTGTATTAATATGGTTAGCTCGGCCTAAAGACTCCTATTGCTGCGCCACGCGCTCAAATTTCAAAAATTGCAATTTCGTGATTCGTTCAAAAATGCAATAAATTTTTT
>CAJVPN010001753.1:0-12123 GCA_910592215.1 Entrophospora candida
ATATCATACAAGTAGAATATTAGATGAAGAGATTGCTAAATCTAAAAGCTTGAAAAGTTATACAAGTAATGATAGTTTGTTAAATAATCTTGATTTTATCCCTTTTCTCTAAAATGTTAACAAAGGCAAATAAAAATTTCATTATTAATCAATTGGAAATTACTAATAATATTAATTAATTAAATATTAGATTCTAATAATAATAGCAAAGAAAGAATGATGAATTTAATCTCCACTATTATAATTATTTATCTTTTTATTTTATCTTTATTTTATTTTTTAAAGCTAAATTATAATAATAAACTTTTTACAGTTTTTTTGATTCTTGTTAAATGATGATATTGCGAGATATCATTCCAGTTAATTAATAATGATGGCTTAATTTTTGGGCTACTCTTGTCAGTTAATTGCAAATAATTCGGTGCTTATCAATTAAAATTAGCTTACAAATTTACTTTGGTTCTCGATTACTGTACCTAGACGAATCTGTGTGCACACTTGATGGTACCAGATAACTGTAAATAAATGAAGATTGCCCTTTTGCAATGCCATAAAGTTCCTTTTATTCACTTGTGATTGATTTATTTCAGTTGTTTATATTTATTGGCCGATTGCAAACTCGCTTTGGTTTACTTGCAAAACAACAAAGTAGCTTATTCAATAACCATGAACAATTACAATAATACTACTAGTATTTCGGATTAACCTTTGGGGATGCTTCATTTAACAAACGCTAGTCCAAACCTTTGCTTAATCACTAAAACGAATTACGTTACTAATCATTATTAACGCTCACTAGCTACTCAGCGTCGGTCCTAATCTTGCTTGTTTGCTCATTAAAGCAAACAAATGTGGCCTTCTACCAAGGCACTAACTATAACTATGCTTGTTGCTTTTATCAAACAAAGAAAATAAAGAAAATGTTTTATTTTAAAGATTTGTTAACAATTAATTTTATTTAATAAAAATATCATAGAGTTATCTATTATTTTCCTCTGCGAGGACCTGAAGTTATGCTTTTTCAAGCGAAGACCAGAAGTTATCCTTAATGAAATTTTCGTCGCTGCAATAAGAATAAGGATAAAGATGGGTTTATTATTGCAAAGCAACCTAATCAATTATAAAAATTTCCATGATCACTTCGTCGACAGTTCATATGATTTTAGCGTAACATACACATTTGTTTAGTTGTTAATCTAGGAATCGTGATTTCGGAAATTTAGATAGAAAGAAAAAAAATAAGCATATTAATGAATGAATTTCATGCATCTTAAAAGAATCATCATCAGAAAAATAAATATTTGATTTATTAAAAACAATAATTATCATCAATTATTATAATCACCAAAATAGCCAATGACAATATCATTACATGTAAATTAACTGTCGACGAAATGTGTGTCGATGAAATGAGCTGTCGACGAAGTGATTGTCGATGAAGTAAACGGACCGATTTTACTTGCGTCGTTTTTGACTTGATGGCAGCGAATTTGACGCGATAGTTTTACAACATTTCGTCAAACAACATTACATTAATACCGGGTCTGTATTAATGTTTCCGATCTTGCTCTTGATCCATTTGATTGGTTGTTAGGGTGGTTTTTGTTACTTATTTCTCATCACTTGGTCTTTGTGGTCTTTCGTTTAATGACAATGACGGTGACGATGACAAGTTTGATGATGATAATGATGATATTCTTTGAGTTTTGTGTTTTTGTTACCAATTATTTGCTGCTCGAATTATCTTCACTTGAAATTTTCAATTTCGCTACAAATAATCTACAACTGAGAATGTTGTTAATGAGTGTTGAATGTCCGTTATTTGAAACCGAGTATGTATATCAAGTCATTCTTCAGCTTTGAGACAAAGTCTGACCAAGTCCACTCGGGTGAAGGACGTGATGTAACTCGAAACTAATTAAAAAGTTTGTCGCTATTTAAAATTTTCTATAACGTATATATAACGGAAGACTTTCATATTAATAGTATTACTATTATTATTTACTATTATATAAAATATTTTATTATTTATTTAATAAAAAATATCACCAAATTTATTTGTATGCAACAAATTCACTCAAAACTTTTACGGCACATTATTAAATTCTAAAACCCAGTTTGATTTGAGGGGTTTTTTTCAGTACAAACGTAAAAACTAAACCAAACGAAAATTGTGAATGTGAAATCAGTCTCTCAATTCGAATTTAAGAGTGTAAATTAGATGCAGCAGTGATGTAACTTCTCATTTGTTTCTTTTCTTTTTCTTTCACAAGCAAAATTTAGTCATATGAAGTGTGGGAAATAAGAAGTTCTTAATATTAAGAAGTTTCTGCATAAGAATAGATCATATATATGTGACATTAGTCTGTTTGATATAGGTAAAATATTTTCTGTTTGGGATTATTATTAGTAGTCTACATGATTTATATGTTTTTTTTGTGGAGCAGGAAAAATTCCACAACCAAAACAGAAAATTTCTGAAAAGATATTGTAATTGATTTCTTGATAAGTGAGCCTAAGAGAAAGAAATCACACAATGAATTCATTTCTGCTTTTATGGCTGCAGCTGTTGAACATCTCTGGGCGGGTACCTATATACTGGAAACATAAAGTTTCCACACACTGAACAAAGGAAATCTGCTATATCAACCATTTGTACTGTTTTGTTAGGACAATACTTGAAACTCAAACCCAACGAAAGATCAAAAATTAAAGAAGTAAATTGCGTTGTTATATTTGTTGTTATTATTATTATTTAGTTTATCAAAATGATGGAGATATCAATAAGAAAGGAACGCTTGTTATATTATCGATGGCAAAGTTTGCTTGAGGCATGCTTTAAAAACTTAATTTTTATGGTAAATTTTAAGTGAAAACTGGACATCCGTCAAAATGATGGACAGTTTCACTTATCCTTATTTGAGGCCGTTTTACTCCAAAGATTAATCCTTATCGTAGACCCGAGAGGTTTTAAGTGAAGGTCGAACTTCCATCAAAGTGATGGCCGGCTTTGCTTAGCCTTGCCTGAGGCTAACCACTTTAAGAATTAGATCCAGATAAGCGAAACTATATAATCATTTGAAAGAATGATGTTCAAATTGTGTGTACATATTATTAAACAAATATATTATACGCACAATTTGTTTGATTGAGAACTAAATAATATTAATTTTATTAATTGTATATCTATTTTGTATTATAGGAAGAAAAGTCATCTGTCAATATACAGTATATTGCAGAAACGCAAAAAGATTATAAAAAAAAACCATTTTTATCGATTGTTCTAACAAAAGAAATACGATGATTTCGGTCTGGATCCTGAATACAACGCCAATGTAAAAACATGCAATTTTACAGATAATTACTATTCATTTGAAATGATTTTATAGCTAGCAGATCATCCAAACAAGGTTGTACCACCGCTTTTATCAGGCGTGATCGATGAAGAACATTAACTAAAAAGATCGATCAATGAATCAATAATGCACAGACATTATGCATAAAGAAATGAAAACTAATAGAGATCTCGGTTAAATTAATCAATCAACATTTACACTTCATGCACTTGCGCCAACACTAAAATTCATTTGCATTTGATTATTACGATGAGAATTTTCACAAAGATTATCAGTTAGAGAGAAAAACATTTTTTTGAATTACAAATGTGTCGCATGCGCCATTCCATCCGTTACATCATAGAAGTTAACTAAACTTGGTAAAGGTACATTAGATAGAAATATTTATGTGCTTATAAGGGTTGGATTCATTGGTGTAACCATATTTAGTATTTTATTAATGGCAACGGTCCAGACCAAAACTCTTTGGTCTCAATAGACCCAGTCTATTTGCCAACCTTGGTACTTATTATATGGATCGAATATTTGTGCCTACAATTAAGGAAAGTACCATTAGGCAAGAAAAGATAAATTCAAAACATTTCCAACTTCAGAGAAAAAAAAATCAAGAGATGGGTATTGAAATATATTTTAATTGTTAAACGACAAATGGATAATAAAATAATAAATTTGTCATCATCTACACACACTGCTTTATCATCCATCATCATTATAAATTTTCCTTTTGTTCATTCCAAGTTTACACCAATTAACAAAAGAACACACGGTTTTTTATGTAGTACTATTCCTTATTTGTTTGTCAAGATTGACTAATAAACTGAACATTAAAGAAATTATAAAAGTAAAAAAGTTAAAAGGTTATAGTTTTTAAACAACGATTTAGTTGTTAATCCTGCTGTAGTTCTTATTATTCGAATTATTTGGTTCGTTTGACTTGTATTGTTGGAATAGAAGAAACCTTATCCCACCGATGCTTATGCAAAACCAAGGAGGTTTAAAAGATCTACTATTATGATTACCAACTATAGAAATGGATAATCTAAAATTAATATGCTAATGAACAAAAAACCAATGTTAATGGCTGGCCCCAGTTGTTCCGGCAAAACAAACCTTGTAGAGAAACATAACAAAGGAAAGACAATCTCACTTAAAGGACATTTTTATCTGTTCTATCCAAAGATGAATGAAGAAGATTTTACTTTGGTTTATTTTCCAAACCAAATAGTGTAGATTCAAAAAGTTTGACTGTAGGTATAAAAGAACTTCTTGCAGGAAAAAAAAACTCGAAACATGATACAGTGACTGATTCATATTCAGCAAAGTGAAATGTATGACATGAGAGGGTGGAGGCCAAATCAATCATCGTTGTAGAAGGAAGTCATGTTTTAGCATTTGAGGAAATTAGAAAATTTATTGTGGTGCAGCTGATTACCCCCTGTTTGTTTGAAGAATTAAATATCCTTATTATAAGAAGATGATTGGTGAACCCATAAAGTCTGAAGAAACTATGGGGAAGGATATTCCTGAAGCCTTTTATTTGTAGACAACATAACCAAACCTTTGATTAATAAGAATTTGCCAAACTTCATTGGTTTATATTTTAACAATGAAGAAGAATTCCAAAAGCAATCTCAAAAGAAAATAGTTCATCATCTAAAATGAAATCCTATTAACCCTTGTTGAATTTATACTTTTGGATTAATTACTCCAATTATTCTGTATGGAGGATAATCAGAAGTTATGAAATAGGGAAATAAAAATAAAATAAAATGCAAGACCACATTACATGATACAAATAAATGTCCACCCCTGCCTGCAGTATGCCTCTATGTTAGAAAATTTATTTTTGTCATCGTGGTCCATTTTAAAATGAAGTTTTGTCAGAATATATGATGGTTCTTCACTATCTATAACCAATGTTATTTAAATGTGATTTGACGATATTACCTTGCATCCTGTGTCAGGGTAGAAATGGTACAGAAATTTATTCAACTTTTAAAAAGATTCCTTTCGACATCAACTCTGATAAAATCACGCGTTGAATACTGTGTAAAGTTTCACAACATATAGCCTCAACTATAACCTATAACTACATTAAAAGAAAACTGTTACTAAATTTGGTCATATACTACTTCAAAATATGGTAGCACAAAAATTACTGCATATATTGTATGTGAATTTTTTCAAGCGGGGTCGATCATTATTAAAAAAAACTGAAATATCATGTGACCTGCACTGTAGTAGCGTGTTTCAAAAAAATCAACCCTTTACTTCTTTCTCAAGTAAAAGTGCCGCCAAATCATTTTATTTTAAAAAAGTTACTTCCAAATGGTTAAGTCGTTTGAATTCATGTTTAATTTTTTTTAAAGAATTTCTAAAAAATGATTGGCTAAATTTATGCAGATTTTCATTTTGAAAAAAAAAAGTCTTGGCAAAAGAGCTTTATTTGTAGTATACGTTTTAGGAACAATAATAATAAGGTTTGGGGTAAATAGAGTAAACAAAAAAGAAAACATTAATATACTCAAAGAAGATTTGTGTTCTGTAAAAGACCAGTGATTTTGAGATTCTCTTTTTATAGTATATTAATACGCGATTCTATTAATATTATTATTTCTGCCATTCCATCTTGTTTATTCATTTAATCTAATTAATTATGATTTTTTTCCCATATAATGAATATATATAAATAAAAATCTATTATTCACACAGCAAAAAATAAATAACATGTTCTAAACTAATAATAGTAGAGTGGTTGGTAAAAAAATACTTTTGAGAATACAAGCCCCACCATTTTTGATGTGTTGATTATATTCTGACGGTGCTTACATTCAAGAGAATACGGTATGTTTTTCTTTTTAGAATTACATTGCCGAGGCATTGTTATCATTCACCACATGTAAATGTCCTTGAGGGATGATGTCCTAGAAATCGATTTCCAAATTTAAATTTAAAAATAAAATAACTACTTTCGCATCAACCATCACATCATATTTTATTTATTATTATTTTTTAATTTTTTAATTATTTTATTATTTATTATTATTATTTGTTTAATTGAGAATGGGTAGTTACTAATCTTTGATTGGTCGAGTTTATTTATTTGAGATTTAATTATGTGATTCGTTAGAGGTGTGTTTGTTTGTATAAAGGGATTTATTTAAATTTTAAGGAATAAACTAGCTAGCTATATTATGATTATTGTATATGCGTAATAATAATAATGGCTACACAACATTTGTTTTTAGAAAAATAACCTTAAATTTTTCGTATGTAGCACATTTTTAAATTAATATTAATGTTCGTCAGTGCACTTAGCTAACGCAACTTGGCACGTGTTACAGGTACAAATAGTGATTTTTGGTATTGGCACAAAATTTCAACACTGTACCAATGCTCATATGCCTTTTCCAGCATCAAAATCTTCAATTTCTGGCTCATTTAATGCACAAATGATTATTTAATGCATTGTAGTTTGAGAAAATGTCCATATTAGTGTTACAATAGTTGGACAATTAAAGGAAAAAATCTTCATCTGTATCCAAAACGTGTTTCCATAATCCCACCATTTGTTCACCATACTTGCTAAAAAATTTAAAAAAAAATCAAATCGGCCGTTAGAAGTTGATGGTTTCATAATAAAATAGGTTTTAAAGGAGAAATACTTTCGATTTGTAATGAAAAAATAATAACCCCCTGCAAGTACACTACACACACACCCTAGTCTGTGTGTACATTTAGAGGAGGTGATTTGTATTTAAATCGGAGCCTGTGACTGGACGAGAGAGCATGCATTTAGGGGGTAGGGCGACTGTTAATCATCATCATCAAAAAAAAAAAGCTCTCTTTAAATGATTTTGAAAGAAAGTAAATTTTTTTCATACTGATAAATAATTCTTTTGCATTATTACTACTCGATTCATTTTTCGTTTGGCCAATTAAAACAGTTTCGGAGTTTCGAAATAATAATTTCAGAGTTTTGGAACAATTTAAAAAGTAAAAGGCTCCGATCAGCTTGTTTTTTAACGCGCCGACTGAAATTTTATACAACGATCATGGGCGCTAGTTTAGTTTTCAATTTCACGTTTAACAATGCGTGTATAAAAAAAATTTGATTGAATGATACTTATAAATTCGCCAGTTAACCATACTTGGGATGACTTTGCTAAATTTTTAATTGTGTAACTAAGCTACTTTACAAATAAAACTAACATGTAACGTAACACCCACTTCAATGATGGTCTCGAATGCATCTTTGATATTTTTTATTGTGACTTTATGAATTGTTTGTTAATTTTGTTAATTACTATTTGTTATTTGTTACATCAAAAGAATGTAAAAACTTATTCAAAACAACAATAACTAATGAAATTTGTTAACAGTCATATCGCAAAAAGTGGAATGTCGAGACTTTATTTTTGTGATTAATTAAATTAATTGATTAATATTCCATCAAAAGATAAATTATATAACATTGCAACTTGTAGAAGTGACATGTGATACATTTTCACTCACACTACATATATAAATGTTTTATTTTCTAAAAAAGAATAATTCCAATTATTATTTATTATTCATCAATTCGGTTTTCTTTCTTCTGCCACTAAAAAGTTCGGTCACAATGTGTTCAATGGCTAAATAATAATAACAATAGTTGATCCTGGTGAAAAATTTTTAATTATTCTTGAAAAAAATGAAGAAGGCGTTGTTGAAAGAAATCAAACAAATCAACCTAAAAAAAAAGACTGGTACATCAGAAGCATCCATCAATATTTCATTCGTTCAATGTAAAGAATGTCACTGTTGTTATTTTTTTTTTGTATTAATTTTTAAAATAAAGAAGCTGGCCAACAATTAATTCAATTTGCGATTTCAATGAGCAAATTCAAACACAAAAGAATTTATCGTTAACCAATAAAATCAATTAGTCAGAATAAGGTGTTTTCTTGGCTTTTTATGTACAACGAGATTCTAAATTTGGGGTACTTTTTGTAATGTCAAATAGTTTAAATTAAGGCATATATAATATATGATGAATTTTTGTTAAATTTTTTGAAACACGTAGAAATAAAAAAGGAAATTTGTTCTTGTTAAATTGTCAATATTAAATCGATCATTGCTATAATATAAAATACTAGTATAATATACAAGTGTGTGTGATTGATCTCTCTAAAAGCGAAAAGTTGACCCATTTTTCTTTTAATAGATTTTGATAATAGATTTTGATAATTTATTTTATTCTAAAAATATAAATTCTTACTCTCTTTTTCCTTTTACTACAATTATTCTATTGTTATTTATTTATTTATTATGGTCAGCAAGGTGAATGGACATAACTCCTCTTCCATTTCGATAATAATATTTAAATTAATGTTGTGTGAGGAAATAAATTATTTCCTCTTTTAAAGAAATTAATTTAAAAAAGTTACATTGATATAAAAAATTCATTATTTATTATTGTTATTGTTGTCGATCTTATTTATTACTTATTATTTATTAATGTAATTCCACGGTGATTATCAAGGAATCAAAAGCTTATAAATATACTGAATTTTTTCGTCTAAAAAAAAATTTTTTTTCTAAAAAAAAAATAATAATTAATTAATAATAATAATAATTTATTGAAAAAAGCCCTCCAATATTTTAAAATTTAATAAAATAAATCATATCATAAATCATATCATCATATATCATATCATCATATCATATTTATATATTATAATTAATAATAATGTCTGAAGAAGGAAAACCAGAAGTTTATACCAACAAAAATGCTGCTCCAAAAATAGCAAATCCTGCTCCTCTTGGTAAATAAAATCAAAAAGTCAAATCTTTTTTTTTTCTTTTTTCTTAAACAATATTATTAATAATGATGATATGATGTTGTCGTTATTATATATATACATATAGGTCTTTCTGCATTCGCTTTGACCACATTTGTACTGTCAGTTCATAATGCTGGTTCTCCCACGATTACTATTCCTAACATTGTGGTTGGTTTAGCCTTATTCTATGGTGGTCTTGTACAACTTTTAGCCGGAATGTGGGAATTTAAAACTGGTAATACCTTTGGTGCCACCGCTTTCTCATCTTACGGTGGTTTTTGGTTATCGTTCGGCGTGATTTTCATTCCTGGTTTCAATATTGTCGCTGCTTATGGTGACAATAAAGCACAATTTGAAACTGCAGGTAAATAATCGAGTAAATTGGGGTGGGAAGAGAGTGAATGAATTGTGAATGAATTGTGAATGAATTAAATAACTTATTTTATTATATTTTATAAATAATTATATAGTTGGAATATATCTTATTGGTTGGACACTTTGTAAGTTGCTGATCTTTATTTTATTTTAAAGCAAAAATTAATAATAATCATCATTAAAACTAAAGAATTTTTATTATTATTATTATTATTAGTCACTTTCCTATTATTCTTGGCTACACTACGTTCAAACGCCGGAATTTGCGCCTTGTTCTTTTTCTTGACCTCAACATTTTTACTTTTAGCACTTGGTAAATTCACTAACGAAACTGTAACAAAAACTGGCGGTATATTCGGTATAGTTACTGCTTTCATTGCTTGGTATTGCGCTCTGGCTGGTCTTTTAACACCTGAAAATTCTTACTTCACTTTACCTGTCGTTGATTTAAGTCGTAAAAATTATTAATTAGATTTTTTTTAAATTAAGTTTTGGATTATTTTCTTTTTTTTAGAATATAATAAATAATAACATTAATGTATATTAATAATAATATAATAATAATACAAACAACTTTATATATAATATAAATAATACCAATAATAAAGTATGAACCTAATTGAAATTATATAACTTTAATTTGTATTTGAATCAAGTTTGTGATGATCTCTAAACAATTTTGTCCACAATCTTCGGCCGATAAATTATTTTTTTTTTCTCATTTCATTCATTACTTAGAATGACAAAGAAAAAAAACCTAATATTCCATTCGTCCCCCAAAAAACCACTATGCTCATAACAAAACAAAAGAAAATAATAATTGAACAAATAACATTGGTAGTAGAAGTGATAATGAACCATTGGTAAATATAAATTTAAGTAGTAATAATAACAACAATTGGGCCTTTTGATCATGAAAGGAAAGGAACTTTGAATGTATTAATTAATAATAATGATTTTTTAAATGATGATTATTAAATATACAGATTTCCGCTATTGAATACATCATCTGATATTTCGGATAATACTATTTTACCTTGTCAAAAAAAAAAAAATTTTTTTTACCAAACCTTTAAGAATTTACTTGGCAATAGCAGCAAGCTCAGTCGATTATTTTCATCAGCTGGGAATTTATTTACAAAAAAAAATAATATTCATAATCTTTTTTTTTAATTTTATCCGACCAAGATTTCTCTACCAGCTGACATCACTACAAAATATCTTGCACAATAATAATAACCACACCAGAAATTTTTTGAGTTCGCGTCATATATTTTTTATTAATGGCATTTTAAGTGGTCAAATTATTGGACAATTTCACATATTTCATCTAAAACATTACTACTTTGCTTTGCCAGATCAACTATATCTAGAACGATAAAAGGCTTTCAGAAAGAAAAAGCATTGAAGAGCTACCAAGAAGTGGACGTCCAAAACTTTGGAGTGTTGATCGAGGAGAATAAAAACTGTTATTGCAAATGATGGACAGCCAACAAATTATTGTTATTAAATATCCTTTTCGAGGATGAAGATATCGACGAAACGTTTCTTATACCTTTAACACCAGTCATCAGGAAAGCTATTTTTTACAAGTATATTATTGACCAAACAGGGATTTGCATAATAATAAAATTTGCATGTCATCTAAAAACGCTAATAGCTGTGCCACAGTCCGAAATTTGTAATTATTGACAGAAAAAAATATTATTAATATAACGCTTTGCTTGATTCGATTAATAATTAATATATAATACTATTCTTTTATATCAAAAGTACAATCTTCGTGTAATTACTATTATGCTGGCCAATCAGAATGATTGAGAATGAACTGAACATTTATAAATACTCTCTCTTTCTCTCTCTATGATAATAAACAAATGGAAACAATGTTTTGTTTATTTCCATCGGTTTACTTTTATCTAACTTTGCTGTTAGAGAATCACACTTTGTTATAATAAGGCTTGGATTTATTGCACAGTTTAATTGATTTTATCCATTTATGCTTGAGATTGTAATTATTGGGTTGCAACTAATGGTGTAGACATGTTGCCAAGCTATAACTCATAATTATGTCATAACTCTTGGAAAGATTTACCATATGATCCATATGATTGTATGTTATAATGCCATATTATTATCATAACTTTCATCTCTTGGAAATATTTGCTATATGTCATATTCCATATGCTGTATTAGTGTTGTAGCCCTCAGGTATTCATATGTTTGCACCCTTGGTTGTAGCAAAAATAATTAAATTGCATCATTTTAAGATTACACATGGAACCTGCAACATTTAATCATAATTATTGAATTTCATATGTCACTGGTTTGACCCCATGCTAATTTTAAAAGCATATTTTTATAACAGTTAATTCGTGATCCATCAATGAAGGAAAGGATTTAATTAATGTCGATCCGGGCAAATTTTTTAAATTTCATAGTAATAATAATTGTAATCGATTTTCGCCCCCATAGAAAGTCTTGCATTTATTATGTTACATAAAAAAAATTTTATATCAACCTATGTAAATCAAAAGTAAAAAACTATATTTACTTACAAATATATG
>CAJVPN010001754.1:0-12117 GCA_910592215.1 Entrophospora candida
CTTGGTAAATTTCATAATTAATTCCTTCTTTTCTTAGATAAGCTTCTAGTGTCTGAGTATTATTTATTTTGAAAATAAGGAGCAATTTTTTCACCTTGTTCTTTTTTAAAAATACTTCTAATGGTGCTGTAATTTTTGGGTTCCATAGTAAGATCTGATGTAAATGAGTTTCATATTAACTATTTTTATATAGGGATAGTTCTATATATCACTTAACAAATGAGATAAGATATTATAAAACCGTTAATTATGATCACATTACAAATGACTAAATTTTGATCCCTGAAATTTTGATATTTATATATATGCATTTCTGAAGATTGATTTGTATTGGTTATAATGTCGATCATTTGATCACCTTTTTTTTTTCCAAATAAAATCATAACTACATTTGATTTTTTCCAACTATTAAAAAAAAAAAACATTATCTCACTTTTTTGTTGAAATGGATACTTCTGATTTAAGATACCCTGGTAAAATTTTACCTCGATCCTTTTGCTACATTCATATATTTCAAAGTTGCTAACTTGTCTTTACACATATAGTTTGTGTAAAACTCGCAATGAGAGAAATTGGTTTATATAGACATAGCGATTTATCTCCATTGCAACAGACATTTAGGGAATACGTACAAGTAATTATTAAAATATATATATATGTATATATTTTTTTAATTAAAACTTTTATAACTAACCCTTTTTGTATACACACATACACACACACACATCGATTCATACATACATCAATTCATACATCCTTCTTGTTCTCGATAAACTGTAGTTAACCACTCTTTTTGGTCATGTAACTCCTATATATTGTGTATTGTTTGACAAGAGTGGCTCAAGGGTCATTACTGGAAGTGACGACAGGTTAATAAGGATATGGTGTTCAAATTCCGGTCTTCTTCTCAAATCATTTAATGGTCATCAGAGGGAAATCACCGATATGACTTTGGACAAAACTGGAGAACTCTTAGCCAGTGCATCCGAAGACCACTCAATAATAATATGGAATATAAAGAACTATTCATTTGTTCATCGTATAAAATTAGTTAAATAATTAATTTTTATCATTTTATAATTTTCTATTTTACACACACGCACATCTATTTATTTTATACATACATACTTATACATATATATACACACATCTCCAATTTTTCTTATGAGCAGAATTCCCCGCTAACTTCGATTTCCTTTTCGCCAAGTCCGATCAATGAAAACAATTATTTTTTAGCAACTACTAATGATTGGTTTACATACACTATAAGGCATGAAAGATTAATTAAAAGCGATGGAGTAATCAAAAATTACTTTGGTAAACCAAAAAAACACAAGCCGGTTAATGCAGTAAAGAAGTCTATGATGAAGGCATCTGCATTTAATTACACTGGCTCACAATTCGCAGTATCAGGATCTGATGGTATAATCAGGATTTTTTCAACTATTGGTGACCAGTCAATGTTTGTAAACAATAGTGGCAGCGATATACGTGTAAAAAATGATGATTTTGAAGAAGACGATGATCTTGTTCAAATAATCTACAATCATTTAAATCTTGATGACGAGGAAATTGAAAAACTGGATCTGATGAAATATCTTGATTCTTATGATCCAACCAGTGATTTTTATATAAAGGATGAACACAACGTAACTATTGAAAATAATGATGGATCAGACAATTCAGTACAAATGACAATCAATGATGGTAACGTTACTACAGCTACCACAACTACTGTATCTTCTGTTGTTGGCATCAATACCACAACCACTACTACAACCACTACCACAACAACCACAACCACAACTACTGCATCAGATAATCAACAACATTCCACATTCTCATCAAATGGCACTTCAACTGCAACAAATAATAATGATGTAAAATCATCACTCACTTCTGCTGTTAATGGTAGTTCCACCACCACTAAAAATCTTCCCGGGATATCAACAAAAAGAAAATTAGAATTAATAAGGTTAGCCAAACTATTTAAAGCACGTCACATTGCAGATCTTATTGACCACAAAAAAGCAGTAACTGGTTTAGAATATAGTCATTCAGGTACCCATTTATTATCCGGATCTCAAGATGGGTTTGCCAGGATCTGGAATTATAATGTCATCAATAAAAAATGGGAATCAATTGAATTAGACTGCAGGGAAGGTACTGGAGAAACCAATATCACTTCATCGCGTTGGTCTTTGAATGATTTGTTCGTTATTATTGGCAGCACAGGAGGAGTTATAAAAATCTTTGATACGTTTAATGGAAAATTAAAATATGAAATTAGAACTCATACTAATGATGTTTATGTGATTGATATTCATCCTCATAATTGGCAAATAATAATGTCTGCTGGTTATGATGGAAAAATATGCTTGCACAATATTCTAACTGGCGACACTTTAATGTCCTGGGATCGTAGCAATATGTCATATTTGGATCAAGGCATGTTGCAATTTTTAGATGGAAAGTTCAATCCGTGTGGTGATATGTTCTCTGTAACTGACAATTTTGGAAAATGTCATTTAATTGGTATTAATAACTCTTTTCAATATGAAAAATATAAGGATAGATCTATATCTGGACAACAATGTGTCACCGACTCATTACAAGCTGAATATAATGCTGAAAGTGGCAGTTTCTTTGACATCACAAGTAGCCATGTTATTGATAACAATAAAATTGATACTATATTTGGATGGAATGGTGTTGCCTATCCACATCAACTATCTCATCAAGAAATAAGAAGAATTCATAATGATTATTCAAAAATTGAGAATAAGGAGGATATTATCAATAAACTTGGAGTCCTCAAGGATGAGGCCCAATTAATCACGGATGGCGCATATCCGCTATCTATTGTACATAGGAAATTGATCATGCATCGCCGAAAGGAACTTGGTCTTTCTGGTGATGAGTATGAAGATGTAGTTGATTTTATGGATGAAGCTTTACCACTTGAATTTGACGATCCAAATAATGACCCTGATTATTACGAGTCTCCTAGTGATGAATCAATTATTAATAGTAGTGACATGACAGAAGATGAAAATGCGGGAGTTGATAATGCTGTGATGGTTGATGAAGTGGTATCTGATTATCGAAACCCAATGGATATTGAATATACAGATGATGATGCTCCAATACCGATAACAAGGAGTCGTTCAAAAAATATAAAGTCACAATCTCCACAAAGCACCAATGAGGATAGTTTTTATAATCCAGAATGTTATGAATCTGGTAGTGAATATGAACCTCCAGCTAGAGGATTTAGAACAAGGACCATGACAAGAAGCATGATTCGTGGAAATTCTTTTGGCGGTGTTAGTAAGAAGAATAAAAAAAAAAGGAACATTGATGAATTTGATAGTGATGAAGACGGTTACAATATTGGAATTAAAACAAGAAATATGAAGAGACGAAAACCAAAAATTATTTCATACAAAGAGTCAAGTTCTGATGAATTAGACGACTTATTTATGATCGATGATAGCGATTTGCTATCCACACGAAATAGCAGTCAATATAATGCATTGGGAGAAACTTATGCCGAAAGTAGTAAAGCTAGTAATGGAAATAATCATGATAATAACAACATCTCACATCAAGAAGTCTATTCACTACCCATATTTGGTCAATCACCTATTTGCGAAGAAGAAAAAGAAATTGGTCAAATAGCGTCTCTTTCTAATACTGGCTATTTTGTGTTTCCAGAAGATCCAATCACGATTTATAAATCTGACGATTGTCTTCCTTATATTCCTAAAGTTGGAGAC
Source organism: Entrophospora candida (assembly GCA_910592215.1). NCBI lineage: Eukaryota > Fungi > Glomeromycota > Glomeromycetes > Entrophosporales > Entrophosporaceae > Entrophospora > Entrophospora candida. The sequence continues at coordinate 3,780 of CAJVPN010001754.1, forward strand.
TGGATATTCTATTTTCCAAAAGGTCATAAAAACATGCACGATAAAGCAGTAATGAACAACGACAGACTTCTTGAGGAATTCCATAATGCATATACATCATTGAAGTTCCAAAAAAGATCACCATATGATATCAAAGAAAGAACAATCCGTACGGATATTTTTAATGAAATATTATATGTAAATAATGTTGAATTCATAAAAAGTACAAAGACAATGTGTGCAGTAACTTGCTCAAAAGTCATGAGGGACTCAACTTTTAAGGAATTTGAATCAAATTTAAAATCTGATGGCTGTATACCCAGCGAGGTTCCCAATTTCAGAAAATCATCATCAAAAGTAACGTTGATTTATTTTGATTATCAAGGGCACCCAGAATTTATAGTCCCTTACAACAAAGTTGCAACTGGAATAAATCAAAAGTTGAATGTGGGAGATCCAGTTATTATTTCTTACGCAGATGGTGTAACATATCAAGCAACAGTTATTAAAATGATATATGAAAAGTCTTGGACAAATAATTGGCCTATATACAGAGTGGAATGGTCGGATCAAAATAATGTTACAGAGAATGAGGAGGATTCAGAATTTCATCCTTGGGAACTAACGCGTAATGACAAATTTTAAATTTTTTTTGAACAATTATAAATATTTTGTAGATAGAATTTTATATATAAAATAAATTAATAATTAAATCTAATTTTTTTTTTTTTGAAACTAATTTAATACGGATTATTGACATGATATTGATCAAGCTATTGTATTTTATTATACATTACTATTATTTAATGTCGAATTTAGCTCTATTTATTATATAGCTTTTTATTTTAATAAAATAATTAAAGAAATTTTTATATTAAGCAAAGTCGATGTGCATTGATTGTTATAAATAACAAATTTTAAAATAAATATAACATTTGCAAGGTTTATAACTGTATTTTCCTAGTCAACTTCGTCCAATATTGAAGAAGTTGAAGAGATAGTAGTAATTACTGTCAATCCAAAGTTAATCATATTGTAAATTTTATAATCGGTATTTACATAAATTGGCCAATCATATGAAGGGTTTAATATTATTGGGTAATAAGCGATCTGATTGGCTACCAGACGTATACTCTTTTTTGGGGGTGTTACAAACGCGTCATGGGCAATCAAGAATTGGACGTGCACGAATTTAATAGAATATTATTGTTCGGAAATGAAATATAAGGATAGGAAGCAAATTTTGGACTGCATTAAAAAAGATCTTCAAGAAGTGGAAGATTCTAATTCATTTGATACTGTAAAAGAAGGAAAAGCTTGAGAAATCCTCAATGAATGGAAGGTATATTCATTTAGTAGGAATAGAATTTGAATGGATTAAGAGATTGATCTGAACAGTTATGAACTGCTCGTTCGATGCTAAGTGCAAGCTAGGACTGCTTGTCTCTAGTGATGAACTGCTCGTTTGACACTTAGTGCAAGCTGGGACTGCTCGTCTTTCTTTTAATCCAACGTTTCTTATGTTTTATATTGTTGTTTTTGTCATTGTGTAATGCTTCATTTTTCTAATTCTTGTACTTTGTTTGCCAAGAAATGGACTACATTGGTAAAGAACTTGAAATAAGATTGCAAACATGCCAAGATTGGGTATCTGCAGGTAAAAACAAATAAATCAACTTGCAACTGGGAGTGGTGCGACATACAATGACAATCACATAACTTCAGGAAAACGTTGTTGAGACGTGAATGATAAAGAGGCTAATACAAAAAAGGTGAGTCTGTCCAGTTCAGCTGTTGCAATTAATTGCTATATAGGTATGACTGACATATCATATGTGTTGTGATCTTCCTGATGATAAGACAACACCTTGAAAATGTTCAAGTAATGAAGTGGACAAATAAAAACATCACAAATTTGTCTTTGGATTCTTTTCAAAGCAATAATACTAATAAATATAATATTGAGAAATTTATGCTACATACTCCTACAAAATCTGAAGAATCAATATTAGAGGATCACTTACTTCATATAACTGTATCAAATGGTTTGGCTTTCAGGTGGATTGAAAGTGAAGAAGTAAAGTCCCTTTTCAGATGGTTCTTTCTGGAAGAATTTTGAATGATGCATCTTTTAAACATAATCATTGGATAGAACAACATGCATCCAACATGCCAATATGACTTTGTTACAACATGTCCAATTCCAAATACTAATTGGACATTTGGATCCAAATATTGGACAAATTGGACATATGAAAAAGAAAAGAAAGATTAGGAAAAAAATTGAATAAAACTTTACAAGATCCAGCTAATAACATTTGGTTAAGGGATTTAGATGAATTGGAAAAAGAATTGGAAAAATATGATAATGATGGTGATGAAAATAACCTACTTCCTGCCTGATGAAACATTAAACAAAAAAACTAATAATGGACAGATTTGCCAACACTGGATAAAGGATCTTTTCCTTTGATTGTATTGACATTTTCCCATTTTGTAATAATGGAGGTAAATAGAGTTTTATTTTTTTAATCAACTTTTACAATAAAGTTTTATTTATAAATTCTATCACGCTGTATATTTGTAGCAATATGTTAGTGAAATTGTAAATGACTATGAAAATTGACCACCCCCTGAACATCTCAAAGAGTTGAAGTTTATTAGGAGATTGCCTATTGAAATAATGAGATTTTTTTAATACATACAATATGTAGTTGTGTTATGAACTAGTATATACTTTTAAATAAAGAAATTGTTGAAGCACATAGGAAATAAACCATTTGTTATGTTTATATAAAATTTGTTAAAGTTTCAAATAAAAAGCATACAACATTGGGTTTATGATTCTTTAATGTGTATGCTGCATGTGGTGTGGATTGAAAAATAAAAACAATGTAACAATTTGATTATATTTATATTTGGCAATTTGTGGTTATTATGAAAATGTTGAATTGAATTTCATGATTCCTAATTCAAATGTGATGGTAGTTTTGGATTGATTAAGAAACTCTACAGAAAAACAAGCATAGATTGTGTGGATCATGCAGTTGAGGTGGTAAAAAAGTCTAGTCCAGTAGGATTAAATAAAGCTCAATATTATGAAAATGGAAAAGGTTTTCAATACTTGAATATTAAAGCTGTTTTGAGAATTTATTTTAAGAATTACCAAGCATACAGAAATATCAACATTTTCTTTTTGAAGCATCTAATCTTGGTACAGTAAAAATTCAAGAAGTTGCTAGTGAATCTTTTACTGAATTCAATTTATTGAAAACCAAGAAAGCAGATATTTTGAAGAGATTAAAGTTTTATCTATTTTAGTGTTAATACTACCTCCTTTGGACTATAAAAGACAAAAATACCTTTATAATAATATTCACCCATTTGTAAAGGATGAGTTTAAAGACATCATTTGTCCAAGCTAAGGTTTCTGGTCCAAACTGTTTTCTCAAAGCCCAAACTAGTTTGGGCAATTTGGGCTTCTCAACATTTTCTATAAGCATGAACATTAAAAAACTATATGAATCAACTTGTTTTAACTTAAACAACTTTAAAATAATTTCACCCAATTTCGGCTAATAACAAAAAGTAGTTTGGGCTTATAGAAAAATAATCTTTGCCCAAAGTATTTGGGCAATTTCGGCTACTAATAGAAGCAGTTTCGACCAGAAACCTTAGTCCAAGCCAGCACAAAATGTAACTGAATAATATTTTTTTTTATTTTTCCTAACCTTAATTATATTAATAACTAAAATAACTAAGAGACATGACAATATTCCATAAGGAAACTTGATAATTTCATATTATATCAAAAAAGTTAACTTTTAAGTTCAATTTTTAAATTTTTCATAAAATTGAATTTGCAAATAATATTTAATTCAATTTATTTGTAATATTATCAGATTTCTTGTTCCTTTTATATACTGTTGAGTTTGCTGATCTTTTTTCATGTTCAAATTCCATACATGTCAGCTTTCTCTGGTCTAGTACAGTGAAGATTATCAAGTGTCATTGACAATTGATGCAGCTTTGATGCATTCCAGGGCCATGTGACCCCTCCCTGGGATTTAGTTGCATCATTGTATCCTCAGAGAAGTCTTGGTCGGATTAGCCTTGTAAACATGAGGAATGTGTGAGAATGACTGTGTTAAAGTAGTGTGTGTGCCTTGACATCTGCTAATTTTCAATAATCAAATGTCACATATTGAAATGTTTCACTTCCTTGTATCACCTTGGCATCTTAATATTAATAATATCAATGTTGATTACAAAAAGCAAAATGATATCAATCATTTATCATAAAGAATCTCATAAGTACAGGTTCTGTACCCACAGTTTGATTTCAATAATATACATTATATAAAATAAAAGGCATATCAATGCAAATTAAAAAAAGTTACCTCTTGTTAGTTATAAATATGTCTTCAGAACCATACCAAATAACAACACTCGTGTTTTATCATCTGTCAAAAAATAAATTGTTTTTCGTTTTTCCAAGAAAAAAAATCAATTCACGTCTCCAAAAAAAAATCTTTGTACAACACCAAGCACCAATAATAATAACTGTTTTATGTGGTTTTTTTTTAATGCAATTCTTTTCAGATTTGATAATTATAATGACATTTACTATTATTATCTAATGAAAGTTAGAAATCCTTTGATTGATAGAGACAATTTCAATTCAAATCTAATCAATATAACAAGCATTTTATTTTTACAATGCCAAAAAAAGACACTAAAAGAAGAAAGAGAGGAGATGAACAAGAAGAGATTCTTGAATAAGTGTTTATTATAAGAATGGTGGTGGTTATCACCACTAGTCATCACTCTAGTTATATACATAAAAATGGTTGCAATTATAGTTTTTTAAAAAACATAAAGAAAACAATATTAATCAATCCAACTTTATATTATAGCTTGGTTGGGGAAAATTTAAGATGCCATGAAAAAGAACATTTAGAAGTGATTGAAAAAAATAAAGTATATATTTATTTCAGTAATGATTAATATTACAAATATTATTTATTGTTTAAAAAAATTTTTTTCTATATATTTTCTCTAAAAAAAGGATCTTGAAAATAATAATAAAGATTATAACAATGACAAGCAGTTAAGTAATGATAATAATAATAGTGGATAGTAATAACAAGTGGTTAAATAGTTCTAATAATAACAAAGCTGAAAACTTCAATTTTTCTTTTATTTAGAGAGGTTGATGATTTAACATCATCACCATTGTTATCACCATTGTTATCAAGTAATGTTTACAAAGAACTTATTCTGCCAACTGAACTTATCTTCCTCATCATGGGTTACTTGGACCTGCAGAATAAATTATGGAGGAATCTAATTGATAATGATAATTATGTTTGGAAAAAGTTTTTAATAAATTATGGATATGTTGTTAATGAAGATGAAAGATTTTATAGTGAATATTTTATATCCATTAACTTTGATGGGTGGAAGATTATTGAAATTGAAAAATATGCTGATTTTATTACACTCCCTCCACACCCATACAAGGTAAAGACTAGTGCTGTAAATTATGATGATGGTAATAATTGTATTTACAGCATATAAAAAGTGGTTGCAATTACCTTTGCAACCACTTTAGCAACCATACTCTTTCCTTTTTTGGATTATGGCACTAGTCTTTAATACAAGGAGATTTGTCGATTAAGTAATATCATTCAAAAAAATGAAAGCAAAATTGAAGATCAAAAAAATATATGTTGGAAAAAATTACCAAATATACATAATCACATTATTAGTAACAATGATAAAAATAATGGTGTTAATATAGAAGAAATAATCAATATAAATTATAACTATAACCAAATAGAGTAAGCTTTTTTTACTAATACAAATAGAGTCTGTGGTATCAATCAGTTAATTATCTTCTCTGACTATTATCCATTATTTATTAATATATATTAATGTTAATATTTTTATATTCAGGGATTGTATATATCAATTAATTTATGATGGATATATTTATTCAACTATTGATAAACATTTCAAGTTAGCTTAACAAAAAAATTATTTTACAAAATATTTAATTAAATGAAAATTGTTGATTTATTATTATTATTACTGTTAATTATTATTTAATATTATAAAATTTGTTTTAATTATTTTATATTATAATATATATATATATACAAAAACAAATAAAATAAAATAAAATTAAATTGAAACAATTTCTGCTTCAATCCAGTTCTTTAAGCATAGACTTGCTTGTGCTTTTTCTATTTTGAATTAGATTTAATGTATGTTTAGCAATGCTAAACATTTGCTCACTTGATACACTTGTGGCTTGTATTGAAAATAATCTTTTGCCATATGTGACAGAGTTATATAATTATATAATTAGGATCTTTTATTCTTGATGCATACCAATCTAAACATTCAATTTCTTCTGATAGTACCTTCTGATAAATGTAAATTCATTGTTTGTAGTAGTTGATTGATTATTGTTTTGGTTTTGATTGAGTAGTTTTTTGAAATCACTACATTTTGAAGTTTGATTCATTGTGATGGTCTCAGAAGAAGAGTCATATTTTTCTGAATATGATTTATATTTTTTAAAAAATTCAGTTTTGACCTCTTCTACTTCAGACTCAGGAAAAGTCAATAGCTTGTATGTAATATTGAACTGATTTTAGAATTTTGATCAAGTAGTTTCCAATAATTATCAAGTTTAATAACAATAGCTGTTGCTATTAATGATTGTGTAGTTGGTGGATCAATGCCAATTTTCTTATTCAATCCTTTAATAATTGTTGAAAATGTTAGTCATAAGTCACCAAGGGTGGGATAACTAGATCCTGATAAAAGTTCAGTTGCAAAAAAAAATAGGTTCCAATAAATTATATGTATTCTATATTATGAACAAACAATCACAAATTTACCAGAATAAGTATCTAATACAATGTGTATAAAAATTGCAAAAAAATTCTAATACAAAAAATCTTTTTACATACTTTAATGTCATCCCATTCTTCTTCACTTGGATAAATTTGTAGAAGCATTCTATTCTATAGATGCTGGTCACAATTCTTGGTGATGGTTGCAACCATATTTGCGACATATAAAAATGGTTTGCAACCACCTTTGCAACCACTTTGGTTTCCTTTTTTGGATTGCAACATGGAACACTCACTATTATATTCCCAGCTATTAAAATATCAACCATATCTTTTATCCTTAACATCTTTTTTATCATGTTATATAATGAATTCCACCTGGTTGTTATGTCCAAATCAGGAATTAAAAATTTTGGTTTTTCATTTCAAATATAGTTTTAAGTTCTTCTAAAATAGGCTGTGAATTTCAAATACTGCTATATAGCAGTTTTACGTAATTTTTCAATTGGTTGATCAATTAATTTTATTCCCTCTTTAACTGCAAGGTTCAACACATAAGCACCACATCTGAGATGCATAAAATCCTTATTGTCATATTTTTGAATTAAATAATTATTTAACTAAACGAACCATGTTTGACCCATTATCAGTAGTCATTGCCAAAACTTTCTTGCCAAGTGAAAACTCTTCTAAATTTTATTTGCTAAATAGATCCCAGTGTGATTTCATTAAGAGGTACAAAATTAAGTAATATTTTTTTCATTCTCTAACTATCATCAATCCAATGAGCTGTAATGCCTAGATACCCTTGATTTGTAGTTGTCGAAGTCCAAGCATCCATTGTGAGAGATACCTTATGTGAAAAATCACTAAACATTTTTTTAATAATTTTTTGTTTCTTAAAAATTGATTCAATCCAACTTGAAATTGTTTGACAGCAAGGTAACTTATAATGTGAATCAAGTTCAGATACCAAATGAATGAAACATTTGTCTTCAACAACATCAAAGGGTTGTTGATCAAAGATTACACATTTTATTAACCTATCATTGATTTTTTTTAATTTTAAATCTTCTTTTTTATATGGATCACTTATTGGAAAATTAAATGTTGTTTGGTGTCAGTCATTATTGATAAATATCTTTATGATATTTTTCAAATGTCGTTTTATTGTGCTAATGCCAGTGACTTTTCCAAACCTAGTTTTGCAAAAAGTGCACTCTACAAAACCATTTTCAAGATTTTTCAAATATTGACAAACAAAATAATGTGGCTTTTTAACAGTAGTTGTTGATGTTGATGTTGGTGTTGATGTTGAAAGTGAAAATGGGGATGGAGGTGGAAATGGTCTTGAATATAAAAATTGAATATCATATTACATTGGTAACAGTCAGACAGGATTTCACACTTACTGATTTTTACTATATGATCGACACATCACGTTTTTCGTACAACAGACTTTAAAGGAAGAATTGAATGCAAGATTATTAACA
>CAJVPN010001755.1:0-12114 GCA_910592215.1 Entrophospora candida
ATTGTAGGTGATTAAATTAGAAAAAATATAAAAATATATTGTATATAACATCATTTGTTTATTTATATTTTTGTTCCTAAAAGGTTATGAGAAAATATCATTAAATTCACATATAGAATATTTTGAACATTTTGTTCAAAATATAGAAGCTGGAAAAGAAAAATTATTTACTAGAAAAACAAACTACACATGGTAATAAATAAAAATTGTATATTTGCAAATAAATAAATTAAATGATAAACTTAGCATATTTTTCTGTTATTTGATGTGTTCATGAAATCACAGAGGTTTATAAAATTATCTTCAAGTTCTAATCAGATTCCATGTTATTTGGTATTTGAAATAACAAATATAAATAGAACCAAATCAATTTATCCCCCAAAAAAATATATAATATTTACACAAATTTAATGATTTCCTGATGTTGGCTTGTAGGATCAAAAGACAAGTCAGGAAAACATTTACAGCCCTAGCTGAAATCGATTTACACAACAACTAGATTAAAAGAAACACTTGACAGGATGATGACTCTTTAAAAAGTCTTGTAAGGAAACACTTTTTCCTTACATCAAAATTCAAGTTAAAAAAAAAAAAGTTTGATCCCTGAAATTTTTGATAATACCAATGTTCACTTTGTCTGATTTTGTTGCAGTATGCCCCATTCGTTAGATAATGAACATCATCCAAGAATCATTCTATACAAGTCATTCATTAAATGAGTTAATCCAGAAAACTGCATCATTAAATCTTTTGTGAATGAAATCAGTTCAGTAGTATAATAATATTCAAAGTATATTTATCTCAAAATCTATTTGCTGAACAATCTTTAATTGTAATAATCTGATATAGGTTTAATAGGCAGTGGTGGTGGTATTATTATTACATTTTTAGCTATAATTTTTCATTTACATCAATAGAATATTTTTTTGAAAGGAATTAACATAGAAAATTGTACCAGTTGTAAAGAATATATTGTGAGATCAAAATCTGAGTCTCACACAAATCTCTTGGATTTGATTAAATTATTATTTATTTTGTTTTATGACAGTATCCAATTATGTAATTCTTTGACTATTTTCTCTCACTATAGCACTCAAGCTATTTAATTATTTATAGGGCAAGTTCCCTTACTTTCCTTCTGGTAACGTTTTCTTGGCAGTTTTTTGTTATCTGCCTGAGCTGGCACATCTCAATGATATTTATAATATCTTAAGTATCCACTATGATACTTTATACATTTGTTATTATATTTATGGTTCAGTCTCTTAACTGACCTCACCTAGCTAGGATTTCCACTATTTAGGTGTTGACCTAATCTAAATAAAAATAGAGAAAATAAAATTAAAAGAAAATACACACATACAACTATACTTATCAAAGGTGTCCTCTGGTAAGATAGTAATTAATTAATAATTCATTGAGAGCAAAAAGTTTATATGGTTTTGGAAGTGGGTGGATAATTCCACTGGCAAAAGATTATTTTTAAGAGATATTTATGTTTGTATTTTATTAATAAGATATTATTGTTATTACAAGATAAAGTTAAGAATGAATTAACTGATTAACTGACTATTACATGAAAGAGAAATTGACAACGTATTTATACATGTTAAAGGTTCTATCATCTAGTTATCCGACTTCATTGAAGTCCTAATTTATACTAATTAATATATTCCTTAATTATTATTTAAACCTTCCATGTAGAATTATTTTCAAGTAATTTCTAGTCAATGTGAGTCATGTAAAATTCTTTTGTTTAAATATTATTCTGAGACTTGTAATTTGTTTAAAGACTAGTGCCATAATCCAAAAAAGGAAAAAGTATAGTTGCAAAAGTGATCGCAAAGGTAATTGCAACCACTTTTTATATGCCGTAAATACAATTACTGCCATCATAATTTACAGCACTAGTCTTTAAATTTGTTACACTTTAGAATGTTGGAATATTTATATCTCCAATATTTGGGTTATTTTCCGAGAGCTATTTATTTCATTGGTGCTCCTTATTAATTAGTGTAACATTTATTAAATTGTACTGGTTTATTTCTTGTTGAGTATCGCTTCCAAATTTTCACTTTGTGATACATGTAAATCATTTCCGATTTATATGTTCGTTTCCCGTGATCTATAATTTACTATTTTACAATATGAAAAGGATTCTATAATATTACATGTGAATTTTAAAAGAATAAAAATAAATCATCATGTTTCAAAATAATATTTTTGTTAAAAGTAACATGCTTTAATTTACATATTGTACTTATCAGTTAATATTTGAGAAAACCATTATTAAAAAAAATGAATCGACAACAAAGAGAAGGTGATTTGTTGTAAAAATCCTGCAATGCATTCATCATAGGTTACTCTAACCCAGGCTGTAGTAAGGAGGTATCTGAATACATTTTCCAGAATATCAGGTATAGCTAATGGGCTGCTCATTTTTTTTTTTGTTCTTACCAATAGCTTGGGTTGTTCAATTATTTTGGTCAAATATCTCATATAATATAATATAATATAATATTCTTCATGATGGTTAGAGTGTGTGTAGGCAAGAGACTTGTTAAATTACCTCATTTCATTTAAATTCATTTCATTAATAATGCTATTTCATAAATAATAGATAAAATAGTGTGAAATCATTTCATTCTTCAATTTCTTCAATGCATGAAACACAGGACAATTGAGCTTTGTAGAAACGATTGGATTCACTAAGATAAGACAATAATAAAAGAAAAGCTGTGTTAGTGTTAGAGATTGTGTATTCAGGCAGGAAGTGTCCCAAAATTTCATTCAAACATAACAATCACAATTATTCATTGATTTCATTCATTTAATAATAGCGTGCGCTCACAAATAATGATTTCACATTGTATATATGACAAGACAAATGAGTTTCATAGGAAAGATTGGATGATATAATGTAGCATCAAATAGCGATGTAATAAAATAACAACATAATGAGTGTGTTTATGGTTTCTGACGTAGCATATGGAGAGAATTAGTATGAGCGCCAAAATAATAAAACATTGAATGTGTAACAGTTAGAACGGAAGGTAAAATTAGAGTTTAAAAGTCGAAGTAGGATTGATTTTTCACGAAAAAAATCAATTATAATCGATCGATTTGTTGTGAGTAGCTTTTTTTTATTATTATTGTTTTACGTTTATGGCCGAGTTTGAGTTAACTTTTTAGGTACACTCGTCAATTAATTGCAGCTTTTGCATTCAATGCCCGTCAATTAATTTACGAATTATTTAACAATTATCCTGCCTATTGCCCCTTTCTTGTACCTAGAAAGCTTCGGCATACTTTATGGTACAATAAACATGTTAAATGCGAAATAATAAAAATTTTATTTTCAATTTTATAAAAGATTATCAACAAATTTTTTATTTCTTTTCAAAAAAAGGGACTTGATCAACAGACTGTGAACTAAGTCTGTTTTGCAACAAAGTAATTTGTTGCCCCGCATCTTTCTGAAGAAGGAATTGCAAAATATTTTTTGGCTAAAATAGAAAACATTGGGAATTATCACGCCACCATTGTTAATGGCTCATTTTCTTCAATAGGAAAGCATTTAAGGCAGGGTTGGCAAATTGAGCACGGATGGACTTTATTGCCATTAATAAAATACTAAATATGTCTCCATTTAATTCTACTATTTCTCTATATTATTATTATTATTTTTAAATTCAATTCAATCGACAATAAAATTTTTACCGATCACTTTTAATCAATTACGGGACACATAATCAATTAACATCCCTAAGCTGAAGTTTATTTATTTTGTATATAGCTAACTCGTTACTGGCTGATTATCTTTGTGTAGACCCCCCCCCCGTGTTATTATTATTCTGGAGTTTATTAAATTTTCAATAGGTTCAAGTAATCCTACAAATATATAAATATATATATATATATGTATGTTTTTTTATTTCAAAAAAAAAAAATAAAAAAATAAATGCATCAAATGCTCAATGAGCTCCACGCCATTCGTAAACTTCATTAACGTTCTGTATATTCTTTAATTACCCAAATAATCATCATACTTTCAACATTGTAAATATATATAAATCAAAAATCATAATTGATTATGAATTTGACTTTGACAATTATTGAAACCGTCTATGAATTAATACTTGCGTGCGATCCTCAAAAAGCTTGCTCTGGTAAACTATTCCTCAAATCGACATTTTTTTTATTAGATCAGGAGTTATTTCATCGCTAACAGATTTATCACTTTGTAGACTTAATAAAGCAATCTTTTGTCCTAAATTAATAAGTTTATCCCAAGAATTATATTGATTATCTTTACTTAATTCTTTGAAAGTTGTTAAACCAGATATCAATGCGCCTACAAAACTATTAATAACAGTAATATTGACAAGTAATTATTTTTAATTAATATTTGTAATTATTAAATTTATTCAATTTATTATTATTTATTTACCTGTCACCTGCACCAGTAACATTAATAATTTTATCGTGAGGTATAAATTTTGGTTTAAAATGTTTAATCCTAAGTTGCAACAATAATAATAACAACGATAAAGTTAATTCCTAATTCTTTGATAATCACCAAGATTATTAATTAATTACCTGATGCTATAATCTAAATCTTTGATTAATATTTCAATTCCAAAGTCATCTATAGATCTGATCAATTTTTCATCTTCAATATTATTATCACTTCTTAAATATTGTAATGATAATACACCACTCTTGCCCAATTTAATTATAATATTAGGTATATATGACAGGAATTTCATGGAATTAAATAAAACATCCTCTTCAAGTTCAACGTCTCTAAGGAACTCTATGTCTAATTTCTCATATAAATCTATTTGTTTATCATCTTTATTTATTTATTTTTTTGGGAGAAAAAAAAAATTATTAATTAATAAACAAATATTTAATAATATTTCAATTAATTAAAAATGGAATGGAGTCAATCAAACCTTTAATTTGATTTATTAAATTATTGAATTTATTAAATCTTTGTTTTACTAAATCACCATCACCACCACTCTCATCATCATCATAATAATCGAAGCAATCATTTTCATTTGCAACTCTATACATTTTTTTAATCTCATGAATATTTGGTGAAATATATTTTAAAGTGTTTGTGAAAATCAATGATTTAAATTTAGCTGGATTTTGTAAAATTTTAATTGATTTTGAAATTGATGTTGGCTCAAAAAATGCTTATAATTAACATGTAATGTTAGTATTATTATTTTTAATCTCATTATTTTATTTTAGTAAATAAAATAATTAACTATACCTGGTATATTATATTCCTTGCATAAATCTAATATGTCATAAATGCAATCTACTGTTGGGTTACCATCAAAACATATTAACTTTGGCAGATTGTGTGGATCAATCAATTCTTTGACCTATATGTTAAGAGGTTAGATATATTATAATATCATAATATCAGAATAATAATAATGTATTTACTTGATTATAAGAAATCTTATCAAATATTTTCATATCAGCAATGGCACAAAATAATTCTCCGCTGGAATCATGTATGGCACTATAAATAGCAGTTGAACTATCATTTAAAATCTTTATGTTATTAGTTGACTTTAAATAAAATAAAAAAATATTTTGTTAATAAAGTAATTAATTATAATATTAATGAATCACAAATGATAATATTTAAACAATATTTAATGCTTACAACTCCAACTTTTTTAAAATTTTCTAATATCCATCTACCAAATAAATCGTCACCAATTGTAGATACAAAAGTAGGGTTTAATCCTAACTTGTAACATGCCTCTACAATATTTCTACCAACACCACCAATAGATTGTTTTATAACACCAGGTGAAGAGGAATAAAGTAATGTTGATAATGATTTTGATGTTGACGATTTTGATATTATATCCATTATAATTCCTCCCACTACAATCAACTCATTACTATTTCTGTTGTTGTTAAGATTAGAAATAGATGATGATGACTTCTATTGAATAGCGTATACATGTGTGTATTAAAGTTTTATTCAAATTAATTAATTAATAAATTATTTAATATCTTAAATATACATTAATTTTTTCATAATTGAGTTGTGAAAGACACATAGAAATTTGACTTCCAACTTTTGCATTATTCTTTATTAAAGCAATATCTTTATTAAAAAAAAAATTATTTTACGTTTATATTTTATATTTATATTTATTAAGGAGTTAAACAACAATTAATAGAAGATTTTTTCCCTTACTTGATTTTAATGAATCACCTTTAGTAATCTCATTAACTCTTTTAAGTAAAAATGGGGTAACATCTTTACCATGAATTCTTTTGTCACTTAAAATTTAAAAGCATATACAAAAGATTAATTATAATTATGTTAATGATTAATGGATCAATTATGCTTCAAATTTTTTTACATACAACGTTTCCCTCAATGATTGATCAATTGCCACCTGTATTTTATTTGCGTCAGCTGATTCATGTTCTGGTACTGGAACAGCAATTAGCATACCACTTTCAAGTTTAAGTCTTGAATTTGCATCTAAATCATAATCAAATAATTATATAAAGAAATTAAAATAATCATAATGATATTAATAGTATTATTATTAATTGATTAATCAGTAAAGCTTACATATTAATGATGCACAATCTTCAATTGTTTTCAAATGTGATGGACTCTATAATCAAATCAACATCAAATCAGGCCACTCAAAAACAAAGCTATTTTTTTTTTACCAACAATATCAATATCATTGTTATCACCTTTAAGCCACTCTTTGGCGTAAAAAATGCCGGAAAATCATCTGTTTCTCCAAAAGTTGCCACAGTAACACCTTGAGTTTCCTAACGATAATATTCTTGTAATGATTAGATGGTGGTGATTATGATTACATAAATTCATCCAAATAATAATAACATCATCATCTAACCAAATATTCCAAAGTTTTTTCAATATCCAGGATTGATTTAACACCTGCACATACAACAGCAACAGGTGTTCTACTCAATTCTATCAGATCAGCACTTATGTCCATTGCTATATATTTATCAATATTATTAAATATACTAATAATAAAATGATGATGATAATTATGCTATTAATAATTGTATTTAAATAAAAAAAATGCATACTATTTTCTCCATCTCTGTGAACACCTCCAATACCCCCTGTGACAAATACTTTTATTCCTGCTCTGTGTGCAATCACCATTGTTCCAGAGACTGTTGTTGCTCCTGTTAATCCCTAGAAAAATATCAACGATATCCATATCCCAATAATTATATATGTGTGTATGAGGAAGAATAACATCGTAAAAGAATTTATCATTATTTCATCGAAACCTGCGATGTAACAAAAGCAAGATCTCTCCTTGAACATTTTCTAGCTTGATGACCCAACTTTGCCAATTTCTCTAATTCATCCTTTGTCAAACCTAAATAACAAAAATCAATCATGTTTGTCATTTTAAGCACTTGTAACAGAAAAATAAAATAGAAATGTGACGATTAAATCTTACCTACGTGAACTATACCATCTAAAACAGCAATTGTGGCAGGAACACATTTATGATCACGTATTATATTTTCTATCATAATCGCAGTTTCCAAGTTTTGTGGGTAAGGCATTCCTATATTTCAATTAAACTATATAAAACAATTTTCCTAAATTTACACCTATTATTTATGTGTGACTCGTAATTCTTTACCAACCATGACTTATAATGGTAGACTCTAATGCTACAATTGGCTTGTTTGATTTTAATGCATCGATTACTTCAGAATTATACATAAAGTCTCGAAATAATTTATAATCATGATTTTTATATAATGAAAATTTTCTTTGATTCAATGTTATTATTGGCTTGTAGAAGGTTTTATTTGATCTAAATATTAGAGGTGAAGAAGAACGCTGAAATTCATAAATGTGACAAAAATTATTTAGTCATAATTTTTAATTAAAAAAAAAAAATATACAAAAAAAAATTTCCACTCACTATTATCAACTTTTTCGTTATTAAATGATTGAAAAGATGCATTGTTAATTTTTTTGAGGAATGAAAATCCACATTGTTTTTAATGAAGGACGAAAAATATATTTTCACTGTGGTGGTAAAAAAAAAGATTTTCCCTTGATAAAATTTAGTACAAATAAATTATTAACCAGCAGCAATTGATATATAATAAAATATATGATATGTTTCGACCGTTTATCCAAAATCCATCACATAGCAGTAAACTACCATTAAACACAAGATTAAATTCTACTTTACAATCTGGGATTGGTAGGGGTAGCTCTAGTGCTATAACTTTTCGTGGTAAAATTTTTGAAATTGATGAAACAAATGCGACTGCTACCAAATCGGCCAATAACCCTACTACCAATTATAATAAAACTAATTATGATAATGGTGGAAATAGAGATCTAAGTTTACTACAAAAACTTCGAAGAAAACTGCAAGAATCAAAAAAATTAAGTGATGGTGATGGTGATGGTGAAGTGACAAGGATGAGAAAACCACAACCTGGCCAATTTGATGATTCGATTGAGGATGTTGCGACGATGGATAAGGAGGCGACATCTTTTACGTACCAGAAAAAACAAAAGGCTTTTCAAAGCATGTTGCCTAATAATGATATCGAGTATTTGGTGGAGGAAACTATTGATCCTTTAAAAAAATATTTTGGATCTACTAAAAATGATGGTAATGATCAAAAGAAAACCAAAGGACAACGTTATATTCATGTGAATGAGGATGCTCGAAGGCGACGACAAGAAAGCCAAATGCGAAAGAACAATGAAAGACCACAGTTACAACCAAGTATCAATAAAAAAAGACATGAAATGGTAAAAGCAAGAGATTTTGTAGTGGAAGACATTAATTGGGATGGATATCAAACCATTACACCAGATTTCTCCTTGATGATACAAAAAGAAAATGAATTAATTGCGGGGGATGCTGATGAATCATTAGAATTGTTAGAAATTAAACATGGCGATTACACTAGATATTTGGGGAAAACGTTAAATTCTAAAATACTTTCTGAAACTGTATCCTCATTAATAGGACAAAATCCATCTTATGATTTAAAGGATAAACAAAAATTCTATGAAGTTTTATCTGATAAATTAAAAAATGTAGAAAAATAAAAAGTTTATTTTTTGAAAACATAAAATTGTGATAATATTAATTGAAAAAAACCTCTGATATGATAAAACCACTTTTAATAATAATGGAAATGGTAATAACATTTTACTGTAAAAATTTTAATTGTGAGAGAAAAAAGAAAGTAAATGATAATTATTAATTAATTGATAAAATATAATTAGTAAATAATAAAAGAAAGTAATGTTGATATAAGTACTTTAGAACGAGCTCTCATTTTTCTTCTTTTACGTTTAAGACGTCTAGTTCTCTTTTTCTTCCACTTTGCTCTCATTTTTTAGCGAGCTAGATTAAATATATAATAATAATCAATGGATAAATGGATGTGTCGATCGAGTGAATGTAATAACAATAATAAATAAACATGAATATTACCTTTAATTTTTTTTTTAAAGTATATTTATTTTTTATTATTTATCAACAATAAAAAAATATATTTTTGACGATCTGGAAAGTTTTGGATAGATCTTTAAAGTAACATCTTTGAGTAACCCAATTGACGTAAATGCCTACCCCCACCCTACCTATTGAAGTTTAGGGTCAAATTAAAAATAGAAAACAAGCGTCCGGGTGTGTGTATACACGACACAAATTTTCCTATGAAAGATTTTTGCAAGATATAAAACAGGTGGTGAAAATAGCCGAAATAACGTTGTCAATAATAATAGTAGTGGTAGAGGTGGCAGGAGTAGTAAGAACTAAAAGAACTAAGGCACTGAATGAATCGAGTCGGATTTTAAAACGTTTCGATTCGATTGTTTTGATCAAACCGAATCATGATTCAAATTCAAAAAAACCGGATTCAATTGGATTCGATTCAATTCAAGATGGATTTTTAAATTTAAATTAAAACTTGATAGAGTTTAAAGATAAAATGTGCTTATAACTAGATGAGGTAAATACAGTCAAACTTCATTTCAAAAAATCCATGTTCCTGTAAAAAACTATGTAAAGGATAAGCATCGAATAGATGCAGGATGAATACGTACGAGAAAAACATATTTTGATTAGAAAAACGCATTTTTGATATGAAACATGCAAAATATGAAAACAGCACGGAATAGTTTTGCGGACATTTTTCCATATTATGACTAGTATAGTTTCGTACATGAAAAATGCATTTTAACACGGAAAATACGTAGAAAAATTTACACTGTACCCTTTTCGTGTGTTTAGGCACGGAAAAGTTCATTTTTCCGTATAATTTTTATAAGATGGAGCGAATAAGAAAATTGCATTTAAAAACGCGTTTCAATGAATTTTGTAATTATAATTCGTTGAGTTAATTAGATAGTATATATTGGTTAAAAAATCAACAAAAAAATCAGAATTAAAGAGAGTAGGATTGAAACTCCGTTGTAATGTCTAATATAACCGTCTAAACTTGGTTTTTTCTTTTGAAGAAGATTGCAATTAAAACAAAGCGTCATTTTAAATACTTGTTGAAAAAAACAACAAAGTGTGGGTGGGATTAAAGGAAATCGTGTGATTTATGTATTACTTGTTATAAAAAAATCTTTATTAACTAATTTTATCATTATTATTCAAGCGGAAGATTTATATTAAAAGTAACTCTAAGCCTTATTTATCATTATCAATACTGTAATTGTTTTCCATTTTCCTTCTATTACTATTAAAAGCTCTAATTGTTCAATTAAATAAGTAAATTCACAGAAGCCTTGATCTTTTTGTTGTGTAGAAGTTCTAATATTCAAATGTTCTATTAATTCGAAACTCAACAATTAGTTTGAAACTAAGATTTCACATACTTAATATATTATGGGGTTGCGATAATTTAATTATTCGATATTTATTCATATTATTATTTTTTTGAGAGGGAATCAATTTGACTAATAAAATAAGACCCTGATAGAATCATAGATAAATTAATCCTTAAAAATTGTTGTTTTAAAGCGCCTTTATAAAAACAACAAGCGGGGTGTCTTGGTTTTGTCTTGGTAAGTAAACAAATATCAGGATTAAGTGGCGAGTGTTAACAACGATTAGTAACATTATTTGCTTTAGTAAGTACTAATGCTGGTTAACTAGTGAGTTTTAGCAACAGTCAGTCTAAAGGTTGATCGGAAATACTGGTAGTGTTATTGTAATCGTAAACATAAATTGTCTGTAAATAAACTAAAATCGGTAGATAAAAATAAACAACTGAAATAAGTAATTTTGTAGAAGCTCTTGAGCTTTGTAAAAGGGATATCTTCATTTATTTACAGTTATTCGGTACCATTAAGTGTGCTTACAGATTCATCGAAGCTCTCTAGGCGCAAGAAAGAAGCAGTAAGCGAGAACCAATCAAAGTAAATTCTTAAACTAATTAATTGACAAGCACCGATTTGATGCAATTAATTGACAAGGGTAGCCTGAAAGTTGAGCCACAATTGGCGATGTCACCATTTAACAAGAATCAGAAAACTTTATTAAAATATTATTATAATTTAGCTTTAAACAAATAAGAATAAAAAAAAAAATAAATGGTCGTAACAAATAAATTTTTAATGGAGATTAAATTAGTCATTCATCAACCTTTCTTCTTTTACTATTATTACTAGAATCTAATGTTTATTAAAAATATCATTAGTAACCAATAGTAATTCCAATTAATTAATAATGAAATTTTTATTCACCTTTGTTATAATCAAGATTATTTTCATTACTTGTATAACTTTTTAACCTTTTATATTTGGCAATCTCTTCATCTAAAATTCTACTTGTATGGTATGCATCTGGATGTGATTTGTGTACTTGTTGTGAAACACTACTACCACTACTAGTATTACTACTATTATTACCATCACTACTAATACTACTACTACTAATATTATTACTATTATTACCATCACTACTAATACTACTATTGATATTACTACTATTATTACCATCACTACTAATACTACTATTGATATTACTACTATTATTACCATCACTACTAATACTACTATTG
>CAJVPN010001756.1:0-12113 GCA_910592215.1 Entrophospora candida
TATTATTGATATAAATTAATTTATTTACTAGATGAGAACAAAAATGCTGGGGTAGGTGGAATGGGTGGAATGGGAGGTATGGGTGGTATGGGAGGGATGATGTAATGAATATATTACCAAGTAATCTTGAACTATGCAATTGATTTTAGTAATATTAATTAATTTGTTATAAAGCAATACAATGTTTTGATTTATTATCATTATTTTTTTATAATTTCCTGCTTTTCAAAATTTTTATGTTCAAACCATTTTTGCAATCTTATATGGCATGTTGCAACAAAGTGAACATTTCTACTATCAAGAATTTCAGGGTTCAACATCATCATCATATTATTACTATTAATAATTTTATAATGTCCCATCTGTTATCTTTGTTTTTTCTTTAATGGTATATTGAACTACTTCTATATAAAAACAATTAATATGAAACTAATTTACATCGAATCTACTATGGAACCCAAGAATTACAGCATCACCAAAAGCATTTTGAAAAAGGAACAAGGTGAGAAAACTGCTCCCTATATTTTGATGCTCAGACACTTGAGCTTATCTAAGAAAAGAAGGATTACCTATGAATTTATCAGAAGAAAGAAAAACCATAACCAATAAAAGAACATTAATGCAAAGCCATGAAGAACCTAGTAAGAAAAGAAAATTGGAAGAGAAATAGTTTACTACTTAACTTAGGTTAATTATCAGCATAGATGAGTGTCCCACATCATATAAATTTTCATATGGATGGTTGGGGTGTTACAAATTATAATAAACACAAAAATAGTTGACCACATATAGTTGACTTGGTCTAAAGACCTCCTAAATTTTGCATAAATGTTAAAAGTATAAAAGTCACTTTCTGTCCTACCTTTAAAAAAATAGCATCATTAGTTGATAGAATAGGCTTTAATTTTAATGCAATAATGAGATTTTCTCAAAAAAATTATTTGCTGTAGAGTTCTATTCTTTTTTAGTACGTGTATTTCGGCTACCAGGTCATTACTAAATTTAGACAAAATTATTACTAAATGTAGACTAGTTCACGACCATCATATCTAAATTTGGCAATAAGAATAACTTGGGCACTTTTCTCTCAAGTCCCGCATTTTCTTTTGAAGCATATAATCCTGGTGTGGTCAAAATTCAGGAGGTTGCTAATGAACCTTTTGCTGAATTCAATTTATTGAAAACTAGGAAAGCAGATATTTTTAAAAAATTAATGCTTTATTTATTTTAGTTTTAACACCTCCTTCCCTGGATTATAAGAGGCAAGAATACCTTTATAACATTATCTGTCATTGGTAAAGGATGAAATTAAAGACATTACCTGTCCAAAACCAACATAAAACTTTTCATGAATGTATCAAAATAATATATTATGATAGTAAAAAAAATTCCAGCACCTGAAAATAATCAAGAATTAATACAATTAAAAAAGAACCGGAAGAAATGCTAGTAGAGTTGATTAAGAATAAATGTCCAATAACAGATGAATATAGAGATGATATAATTGATAATTTAGTAATAACAAAATTGAAATTACAAAAAGAAAAGCCTTGAAAATAACATTGCTGAATTTAAAGCTCCTAATGGGTCGTGTTCGGGTTGATTTCGGGTTAATAAGAAAATTTTGTGATTTACATAATAATAAATTTCCATGGAGGTTGACATTTTCCTCAAAGACATACAAGATAAATTAAAATTATCAATCCCTACTAGAAAAATTCATAATGTATTTACTGAGAACATCGCAGATTCTTCTATTCATATTATTGTCAATCAGCCCTCTGGTAAGTGAGTTGTAAGAAAATTAGTCAATGCAAGTGAATGTGTTTTGGCTTGATTTCTCTTCCACAATAATACCATATATTTATTCTTATGCAATAATATTAAATTCATTTGTTAGCAGGGCAAGGTAACTCCACCAATGTATTTTCCCTGATTGAGGAACTTAATAATAAAGTGGAAAGTGGTTTAGAAATGTTGATAATAACGTGAGATAAGTTTTATTGGGTCCCGTTCACTTACTGACAACCACTTTACCGGCAGGATACTTTACCGACAAGACACTTTACTGGCAGGACACTTTTACCGACAGGATACTTTACCAACAAGCATTGTGTTAACAATTTACCAAGGACTGTGTGAAGACCTGGATAACTCTATATAGAAGCTAAAAGTTTGGTTTTTTACAGGCAAGTTAAATCAACTGTTGACTAGCCTTGTCCTACAAATCATTAACTAATAACACAACTTATTATCCTTACTTTGCATCAAAAACCAGTTCATAAAAATACAATATAGATACATGTGTAATATTATTTTTTTTTGTCTGACGAAATTGATATTTATTGTTATGTTTTGCTATTTCGTTATTTTAATTAATAATATTTCTAATTTGCATCTTATGATATGTTGATTTATTAAAGAATATAAATAATAATTTGAAATAACAAATCTTTAACATTTAACTTTGCGCAAAACGGAGAACTCATAAAATGATGTTTATATAAAATCCATGAATTTATTTAGGGGAGGGAGATATTATTAAAAGTACAAAAATGTGAATAAAATAAATAAAGAAACTCTTTTTTGGATTGAATGAAAAAGGCCATCATTATATACAACAATTTATCATTCATTATATCAAAAATTATTAAATTGAAAAATATATATATAAATATATACATATACTAAATAAATAATAAATCTAATATTATTTTTATCTCAGGGCTCTTTTCAAATCACTCCATTTTTGTTTCAATGTTTCTCTTTCATTTTCGCTCTCTGCATACCTTACCTTAATTTCTATTAACATGTTTTCTAAATTTTCAAGTTGATCTTCCAATAAATTATTCTTTTCTATCAAATCAATATTACTTTTAATTAAATCATCCATTTGACCTTGTAATTTACTTTCAATCTCTTTGGACTGAGTTTCCAAACCTCTACGTAGGTTTATAACCATCTGAGAAAGATCTTCATTTTCATCTTTGCATTGTGCAAGTTCCATCTTAGTACTGATGAAATTATTGGCTAGTTCAACATGTTCACGATCAAGTGTTTGCAGACTGCTTTCAAGACTTTTGATTTTATTGGATAAATGAATATTGTTGGCTCGCATTCTCTCAGCTGTTCCTGCCTCTGCTATTAATCTTCTTTTCTCATTTTCCTGACGCGCGTAATATGCTTGTTGATGTTTATTAAGTGTCTTGACTGTGATTCGAATATCATATGCATCTTTAACAAATTCATTAGTTCTATATTGTGCTTCAGTTATCAATACATCAGTAGGAGTAACCTGCAAAATATAATATGACGAATATAATGAGCGTTATCATGACTAGAATTATCATAAGAAATTGAAATTGTATATAAACCTGATAACTTTCAAATAATCCACTTTTCAAAAATTCCAAAAGAGGTTCAAAATCTAATTCAATAATTCTTTTTTCATTTTTTTTCAATAGTGCAATGCTGAATCGAAAAATAGCCTCAATTCCCTCTGTGAAAATTGTATCATATATTCGAAACACCAATGGTAATGGAAATTTGTATGCAAAAAGTGTCATAAACCATTGTGATGCATACATTGATGAGTTTATTCCTTGTTCCAAAAGATGACTATGGATTTTAGGAAGCATTTCTTCAACCAGATGATCAAACTGGAAAAGGCGAAGTTGAAGCCCATCCATTCCTGGTAAAAAGTGACCTCGCATATTGTAATGTTTCATTAATTTAACAAGAACACAAAAGGCCTCTTCATCTGGCATCTAGTTGTTATAACAAATTAATAATTCATGTATTATATTCTTTTCTAATTAATAAAATTGGAATTAAAACTAAAATTGCAAATACATTTAAAAGTAAAGGTCCAACAACAAATGAAATGCCTTGGCAATATCCAACTTCAGGATCATAAATTGAATATGCTTTAACAACGTGAAATAAACCTTCTTGACCCACACCATTCTGATCCTGAAAAAATTCATGTTTTGGAAAGGTTCTGTTTAAATCTCTTACGATCATTTTTTCATGAGGGCTTGATTCCTTGAGCAATTGAGCATATTTGGATTCTAACTCAACATCTTTAGACTTTGACATTAATTGCCATATCATACCCCGTAATGCTTGTGGGATTCCTTTTTGTAGTGATTTAGATAATTGTCGTGATTGTGTTCTTGCGACATTTTCATAGTCGGATATAATTTGTCCCCAGAATTCTTTATATATAAATATAAATATAAATAAACGTAAACAATAAAAAGAAATAGTGCATTGACATGCACACATGCACATACATATGTCTTTATAATTACCCCAATCAATATCATCATCTTGTACATTTACATTAGCTTCGTTATGTGCCTTTTCAAAACTACGTTTTATTTCTGCAATTCCTTGTATTGAGATTCGTCTTGCTTTGGGATCTTCTTGCAAGATCTGATCTTCTCTTTCAAGTTTAGCATACAACAAATCATAATTAGATGCTGAGGACAAACGACGAGAACTAGTGGTTGATGGAGTTAGTGCGGAGGAAGTGCTTGATATTGAGCTGAATAGTGATGAAAAATTTTTTAATGAATTCCACTCCTGTGAACCCCATTCTCTAGATGATTCTTGAATATAATTTTCATCATCCAAAGACTCATCATTTAACTCTGGATTTTCAGCAAGAGATGCAACTGGCATTTGTTTAATTGCATAAGTTCCTATGTGTACAAAAGAATCAACATCGTTATCCGTGGATATATCTGTTTGTTGATTGATTGATATGGATGAAAAACTGGATTTTGAAGTCCTCGATTCAAAATCCATCTTATCATCTGATGAACTAGATGAAAAAATGCTAGTAAGCGATCCCTGCCTATCACGAGTATTAACTTGTGGATTTTGGGTGCCTTGAACCAATTTGTTTGATTTTCCAATATTTTGTTCTGATGACAGTGTTGATGATTCTTTAATGGTATCTACTTTGTCAAGATACTTTAAATTATCTGCCACTTCTGTTATTATATCATCTTCATCTTTTTTATTTTTTTCATTATTATAATTATCATAATTATTATTGTTTTCATTAATTATATCACCATTAATTGTTTCTCCCTTTAAATAATCTCCATTATGATTATCACCAATTGTAACCCCATTGTTAATTATTTCAACAACCTTTACATCTTCTACTTTTAGATCACCTTTATCATTGACCCTATCATCATTATCTTTATGATTTATACCCAAATTGTTGTTATTAATATTTTCATCAGAGAAATCTTTTATAATTATTTCTCTCTTTTCAACATGATTTACATGTTCTTCTTTTAAACCATTCTTGTCACTATCATATTTATATTCGAGGCTAATATTTTCTACCCTCTCTTGTTGAGTATCAATCAAGTTGTCCACCTCAAAATTATTAGTCTCGATGTTAGGATTAATTACAGAAGTCATATTATTATTATTTTGTTATATTTGAAAACAACGGATGGATGAATATCTTAAAGTCTATCCAATGTTGAAATTACAGAAAAAAAAAAGAATAAAATTAAAAGGTTGGCAGCAATCAAAAGCCTCAATCTCTTGTTGCATTCCCAACAAAAAAAAATTAATTGTTAAAAATTTTAATAAAGTCGATTAATAAAAAATTTTACATTTACTGTTTATGAATGAATATTTTGTATGTTTTGTAAAAGCAAACAGAAGAAAGGTAAATTAGTGTAACCTTTTTGTTTGAAAACGTGGAATTTCTGTATTACCTGTTTACCGTTTCATATAAAAGCATAATAAAAAAAAAAAATTTTTACTTTGATAAACTACTGTGCAACTACAAAAAATTGACAAGTTTAATAATGATGTTGAATAAAATATTACCAACAATATGCAAATCAACAATACGCTCATGTTGCATCAAGCAACACAAAGACATTTGTTTTGTAATGACAAAAGTTTTCCATTATTTCAATAAACAATAAAAGAAAACATGCTAAAATTGGCGAAAACAGATCTAATCCAATTAGTATCAATTCCATACTTTGTGCGTGTATCCCGATAATCGTGTAGTTTTCCGCCAAAATTCATCTGCCAATTTGAATTCCCGTGAGAATATTCGACATCCGCCAAAATTAAAATATCCGAAATTTAAAACATTTATTTATTTATTTATCATGATAGTCAACAATTGAAGCATAGAAATCATTTTTGTTGAATAGAATCAGTGAATAAATTATTTTAATTTATTAATTGAATATTAATTTCGGATATTTTAATTTTGGCGGAAAACTACACGATTATTGGACCCCGTATAGAAGTAAGTATGAAGGATGTGATGTTTTATCAGTTACTGAAAGAAGATTGAGAATATGATACGAAGGAAATATTTAGAAAACTTTGAATTATAAATTTTGAGCGAACCTTGTCATCAATTACAAAAACCATTGGGCTATATCTTGATGGCCAGAATGCACACATATACAGTAAATGTTGACGGTTTGAATTTTAATAATCAAATTTCAGATATTTACCAAGCTGAAAGTCCAAAAAAAATCCAGCGACAAAAAAGAATCACACAAACTGAGTGAGTCATAAAATATATTTTATAATGATAACTAAAACTCAAAGTTTTGGTCAAAAATACATATGGCGTACATGCATGTATATATCATCTAAATACATTATTAAGAAATTTTCAATTATTATTATTATTAATAATCAAACTGACAACAATAATGAAACCAGAGATAATTATGAAGTTGAAGATAGCAACAAAACTAATAATAACATTAAAAGTTCTCATAAGAAAGTTGCAAATTCTAGAAAAAGAAATAGAAATAGTAGAAATAAACAGAAGAAAAAAAAATATGAACATGAATTTTATATATATAAAATATTATTTATTATCTAAATATAACATACATAGGATCCATTTGATTGGATGACTTTTTTAAAAAAATTTCTATTTTTGTAGACCATACAGTACAGGAATGCAGTACTGAATGTCTATATACTCATCCGGCATGACGTTTTAACACTAAAAAGACCATAAAACCGTAATGCCGTAATTATTTTATGGCCTATAAATATTGCAAGCGTGTGATCTGAGTTATTGGAGTTACCACATCTGGAAAATTAAATTAAAATCACTATATAAAACTATATTGCTTGATTAGGGTTCTATTTGATAAGTTTATTCGAATTATTTGTTTTACTCGTTGTGAATTTGAGTATTGAATTTTATTGGAAGTTTATTCGAATAAAACGAATAAACGAAATAATTCGAATATTTTCGAATAATAATAAATGAATAACGAATAATTCGAAATAAAATAAAAAAGAATAATTTAAATAAATGAATAACGAATAATTCGAAATAAATAAAAAAGAATAATTCAAATAAAAGAACGATAATAATTCGAATAAACAAATGACAATAATAATAATTCGGATAAACAAATGATAACAATTCGAATAATAAATTCGAATAATAAACGAATGAGAACAATTCGAATAAACAAATAATAGCAATTCGAATAAACGAATAATAACAATTCGAATAATTCGAAATAAACGAATAATTCGAAATAAAACGAATAATTCGAAATAAAATGAACAGTTCTAAATAAAACGAACGGTTCTAAATAAATCGAATAATTCGAAATAAATCGAACATTTCGAAATAAAATAAAAACGAATAATTTGAATAAAATAAGAATCTGATATCTATAGCATTGGGATGTTAATATGGAGATATTTGCAGGTTGTCCGCCATTTGATGATAGAGCTCACAAATCATTTGATTTTTGATATATGTGAAAAAGATTTACGATCACCAATATTACCTGAAATGTCTGATGATTATGTGCAAATGATGCAGAGGTGTTGGGATATGGATCCATCAAAAGACCAATTAGTAGAGAACTTTTGAAATTTGCTGCTAATAAAAATAGCGAAATCATTAAAAATAATAATAATGAAATCCTTGAAAATAAAAGTTTGCAAAATAATAATAGTAACTTCAAATTTTTTTTAATAATGATAGTAGCAGCAACAGTGATGGTGGTGGTAGTGATTCGCAACGAGTATACAAATCACATCCAGATGCATATCATACAAATAGAATATTAGATGAAGAGATTGCTAAATCTAAGGGCTTTAACATTATACAAATAACGATAATTCATTAAATAATCTCTTTCTTCTAGAATGTTAACAAAGATGAATAAAAATTTCATTATTAATCAATTTGAAATTATTGTCCATTAATTATTACTTACAATATCAATTAATTAACTAATAAACATTATTAATCTCTATTATAAATTTATTATTATCTTTTTATTTATCTTTTTATTTCATCCTTATTTTGTTTCTCAAAGCTAAATTATAATAATGTTTTGAAATAATAAATTTTTACAGTTTTTTGATTCTTGTTAAACGGTGATATTATGATGGCAAATAATTCGGTGCTTGTCAATCAATTAGTTTGCGAATTTACTTTGGTTCCCTCTTTCTTGCACCTAGACGAATCTGTGAGCACACTTAATAAATAAAGATGGCTTTTTCCAATGCTATAAAATTCCTTATATTCATTTGTGATCGATTTGTTTATCATATGCACTGATTTTGTTCGAACCCCAAAATTCAGTACGGTATAATCATAACGTTATATGAATACTTTATACTCATTGATTTGAGGTGGTGCCATTGTTGACGGGTTGTTGAATAGTAAAATAGTTTTTTTATCGGAGCGAATAAATTGTTTTAGGGTTAATTATCATTCAACTGAACAGTTTATACATCAAAAATACTCGTGTTCAACGTCGAGACACAATGATATAAGGTTTGAAAAAGGGTCCAAAAAATCAAATCGACTGATATGCCCCTATAGGTAAACCATTCTCTCTATATCATTGGAATCTAGTTACCATTTCTGAAGGACTAACTATATAACCCTTATTTAATTCATCAATGATTATCTTTTAGGAATAGCTCGCTATCATTCATATTATTCATAATCAGTTTTGTTCCATTTCATTCTTTTCTTTCTAGGTTCTTGTTCAGGCTTCTGCAATGCTCTTTCGAAAGTTCTTTCTTCTTGGTATAAAGCTCCGAACGAGTCGAACTCGAGATTTAACGATTTTGCATACCACTGAAAATATTTGAATAATTATAGAATAATAAACTATAATAAATTGTATAGCAGAATATTTAAATAATTTTATGTCAGACTAAAACAACAATATTTGTTCTTCTAATTGATTTTAAGTTCTGAAATATGCGTATACAGTCCATAGAACACGTAGAAAACTTGCCTTTAAATACCAAAATTACTAATCATGTTTCAACGAATTTTATATAATTATAATTCGTTGAAATGTGTGGTTTGCCTCAAGGTTGGGTGCCGAAAGTGCCGAAATAGGGTTTCTACACTTTAAGGAATTTGTCAAAAGTCGAAAGTGCCAAAAGTGCCAAAATCGACACGATTGTAATTAAAATTAAACTATTTATGTTTTTATGATTCAAAGTGTAAATAAACAAAAAATTTTTTCATCATGTCCAATTCTAATTCACCAATTCCTTCTCAATCATCATCATCATTATGCAATATGAATTTACAAACATTAAATCTAGATAATACATCTGAAAATTCATATAATAATCAAGAATTAATTCTGTAAACAATATTGCTAAAATCCATTCCTTTTATCTAAGCAATATTAAA
The DNA here is from genome assembly GCA_910592215.1 of Entrophospora candida. Lineage (NCBI taxonomy): Eukaryota > Fungi > Glomeromycota > Glomeromycetes > Entrophosporales > Entrophosporaceae > Entrophospora > Entrophospora candida. The sequence goes on from CAJVPN010001756.1 coordinate 9,713, forward strand.
AAAGAACTAGAATATACTGGTCAAACTTTAGCAGGAAAGGATTTAAAGAGCATGTTGGTTGAAGCAGAAGTTATTTCAGATGATGATAATGAAAGTAATGATGATGAAAGTAATAATGATGAAAGTAATAGTTATGTTGATGATGAAATTAATTTGACAGATTTAGAAATTCATGATATTGTAGATTTGGAAAATAATTTTTTTTTAGAAGACAATGATAAAATGGATGAGGATATGGATGAGGAAAGTGATGGAGATTACAGTGATGATAGTAATGAATTAGATTATGTTACATTAGGATTAGTTCAAGAATCAATGAATGAGGATTTATTTTCAGAAATAGCTAATGAAGAAGCATTTCAACAATCAGAAGAAAACCAACAATTATTACATGATTCTACAGGTTTTGGAGAAAGTTGTGAAGCCAACGATGAATATGAAGTAATAATTTCTACTAAACAAGAAGCAAGTATCCATTAAGCAACATAATCTACGAAATAAAAATGCTTAAAATTTGTTTTAAATAATTCTATTATTTTTAAAATAAAATTTGAATTTATACTTTCATTAATTTCGACATTTTTCGTCACTGACGCTTTCATCACTTTCGGCGCTTTCGGCAAAAGTACTTATCATTTGCCGAAATACTTTCTACCCTCCAAAATACTTTCGGCACCCAACCTTGGTTTGCCTGAATAAAATTTCACAATATTTGCTCAGATATTTGTAGGAATTAAAACGAAATGCAAAACGCTTAAAATATCTTTATTATTATTGAATCGAGCTAGAGTTGTTATCCATAATTGATTCGAATGATTCGCTTTATTTGAATAGAAACTTCAATCTGAGCAGACTCGAGTTAAAAATTGAATTTCCAAGTTCAAGAGAATAGGCTCTTAAATTGTTTTTTAGGCGATGTGCATAAATAAAATAAAAGTATGAAATAACCTATATAACATCAAACTCGAGCCAAGTCGAGTCGAGCTGTACGTCTGGCTCGGTTCATTCGGAGCTTTATTCAAGTGTATGAGTATCACTTATTTTGAAAACATAAGTACTATAATTCCATGGTAGATCTGATATATAAATAAATTTCATATTAATTATTTTACGTGAAGACAATCCTATGTATTATCATAATCATATCTTATTGGTATATAGTACAGCTGTGTAATTTGATTATATAAACAAGTAATCATAAACTCGAATACCAAGTAAAAAGTTGTTAAATTCGAATACCAAACGCGGTTTCGTGGTTTTACGTGATGGAAAAATAAAAAACCATTTATATTAATAAAATAAATGATTATTGAGGAATTATTTATTATTTATTATTTTTAAGGGCTGAAGATTCATTTCTTAATATTCGAGTCAACCCGAGTTTGACCTTGTCCAGTTCAGCCTGAACGGGACAGCTAGGTTGATCTGAATTCTAGTTGATAAGTTGATTAAGTATTAGTGATCATTATTTTAATTATTTGTTTTATTACATATAAATAAATTATTTACCATTACCATTAGGAAAATGATCACCAATTACAATATTATTAGAGAAATTGTTATTCGCACCTCCACGTGACTAAGACAAAGATGGAATCAATGAAATCATCATATTTTAAGCGATTTAAGCCATTCATTGATCACATTACTATACTTAGTCACGTGTGAGCGATAACAAAAATGGGGGTAATTTCCTATTATTATTATTCAAAAAAAAAAAAAAAAAAAACTCAATTATCAAGATGGTGGTAAACTTTCCACCTGAAATATTAATACCAATAATTAATCACTTTAAAGACGATTACCAAATGCTTTATTCTTGTATCCGAGTTAACAAACAATGGCATAATATTAGTATTCCAACATTATGGAGGAACCCCTTTTACAGTTATCAAAGCCTCCAAATAATAATCAATTGTTTCTTGGTGAAGTACAAGTATGTCTTGCGAAAAAATAATATCATACTCACCATTGAACTATTGGATAAATCACCACTATACAATTATGCAAAGTTTACTACAGAAATAGATATTACTAATTATACTAAAAGGTTTAATATTTATTGGATGATGCTTGACAGTGATGATAATTCATATGAGACTAATCATTTTACAGAATGTATACTCAGATTTATCTTTGATAGTACAACAAATATTATAAAGTTCAATACATACAACTTGAGATACATATGAATATTTAAATATTATAGATATAAGAATTGTTTTCAAAATCTTTCTGAATTAGATTGTGGTTCTTCCTACAATAATGATTTTTTTTATAAATTGCATTTAGCATGCAAAAACATTCAAGTGTTAAGAATTAACTTTGGTAAATATTGTACAGGTTATACAGGTTTATCTAAGCTAATTCAGCATCAAAATAAAATCAAGAGTTTGACACT
>CAJVPN010001757.1:0-12104 GCA_910592215.1 Entrophospora candida
AATTTAAGAAAGGTATACATCCTGGAATAAGGCTTAATGCATCTGTACAAGCGACTAAAATTCTAGATATCAAATCTCCACAATTAATTTTTTCACTATCTAGAGAAGGAAGTTTAGGATCGGAAGGATCTGGTTTTTGCCTTGCATCAATATCGATAATTAAGCGGAGGGGTTGGTTCCCATCGATACATTCATGGGTATCGGGTATTCTATAAACTTCGCTAGGATGATCGATCACTGTATAACCTTTTCCTGCTATCCGAATTATATATTGTGAATGAATTTCTTCAGGTTGATATGCATCTAAAAGTGCAGTATCATTTTTATTAGTATGGCCATTGGATGCAAGCCAGTATTTAAAAAATGTATGTTCTCTATGACCAGGTTTATAATCAAGATCCGTTAAACCCGTAAAAAGCCTTTTTGCTTCATTATATTCGGCCGATTTTTGATTTAGACGCTGTTGTTGTAATGATTCACGAAGATGTTTTTTTGCCTCACTAGACAAACTCATTTTATTGATTTGTAGGTTGTTTGTATATGCAGTATATAGTTATAAACTAAAAGTATTATACTTAACCCGAAAAACTTTAAAATGAAATTAATTATTCTATATCATTATTATTGACAATAAATATGGGACTCTATCGTTGTCCTTATATTCTTAGAACTGGTAAAGTCTGTGGTCGAGGTTGTAATCAACCAGAAGGATGTAAACTTCATCGAAATTCTCCTACACGGATTCCTTGTAAAGAATATGGTTGTGGTAAGCTAACTTATTCTAAATATGGTGCATGCCGGAATCATGCAAGTAAGTATCGAAAAAGAGAATATTATCAACAAAAAAAGCAGGATGAATTGCATATAAAAATTGTTATGCTTGAGAATCATATACCTGACTTACCCGATTCTAGGCACGAACTATAAACACTCCATGTCTGTAAAGCAAATTTCAGTCATGTAGCTGAGGTAAGAATGCCACCTGACATATACCGATTATTTTTTCCAAAACCTCTTTAAGTAATGCTATATCCTCTTTGATCCCATTGATATTTTGTAATTTTATTACGTAAAGCTACGGATTCCAAGACTTTTGATCGATCTCGTATTTTATCCATATCCATTTCTCGATAGAATTACTATAACCACGACCCATTCAATTTTTGGGTATATTATACTGACCCAGGATAATTAATTTCGATTTGAAAAAATATTTTCCATAGTTATAATCCACAAAACTATCCCATTAACATCATGTCGAGAGTTGCAACATTATATATAGATTATTATAATTTAACCCCCAAAATGAGCATAGCTGAACTAGGTAATTATGCTGAAGAATTGGTTAAAAATTTGAAAGATGCAAAGGCCCGTGATCATGCACGAAATCGGATCCAGAAATTAGGATTTAGTAAAGATCAAACGTATGCTTTAATTCCTGTCCAAACTTCTGGAAGACGTGTTACAGGTAGGGAATCAGTTAAAAAACTTGCTTTGTATATTAAGGAGAATGAAGGTAATCTTGAAGCCGAAGAAATAAATGAATTGGCTCGTAATTTAGCAAAAACGGGCCCTACTGAAATAGCCCAATCTTCACTTCTTAAATTGCTTCGAAAAGAATTACGCCAACTCAATGCCAATTACATTACATTAGAAGCAATATATGACTCAGAGATTAGTCGTGCATCAAATAAAGAACAAGTGAGAAGACAAGAGCTTCGTGAAGATGAAGGATACGATTGTCCTGAATTCTTTACTCTAGAAAAAGTACAGGGACGACTTCAAAAATGTGACACAGCTAATCCTCCTACAATACAAAATTTAATCGATATAATGGTAATGCTTTGTATGAGGCCAGCAGATGTGAGAAATCTTCATATAGACCAGTATAATTCAAATAATGCAGAATGGTATGATCCTAAATATTCTTGGTACTGCACTGGCTATGCCAAAAATAAAGATGATGAGCCTAGGCCACTTGTATCAATGGAGAAAGACCCACTACGGGCTAGATAATTACTTATTTGGATCCAAAAATCAATTCCCCAAAAATTCCCATTTCTAATAAAAGATAAAGATGGTGATGTGAATGTCCATCCGATTAATAACTTTTTAATCCCCTATGACATTAGTTCATCGTATTTAAGAAAAATAGGTTCCGATCATGCTATTATAATCCACGAAGGTAAGACTCGCTCTAAATGTAACCGTCTTTGTAAATTAGCATTAAGGCACAAAATAAATCGAGAAGCATCAGATCATTATGGTATAATGAATAACAGACCGAATACTCCAGCACCTAAGCAAGAAAATGAAGTCGAGGATATCATCGATTTGTATGGAGAAATTTCTGATGATGAGGACTAATCACGCTTCAGACCCAGATGAAGACCAGGTCCTTTAGAGACCGCTCTTTGAGTCGTATATCAGATGAAACTGATTTTATTTCTGCAATTAGTAATTATTAGCTGTTTTTTCGATTAAAGATATATAATATACAACTTGAGAATGGCACAACTATTGCGGAACAATGACCCAAAGGGTCTAAATATTTTTGATTTACCAGAATTACTAGAACAGATCTTATATTTTTTAGAAATCGATCGATCCCTCTATCCTGCTTTATTTATCAACCACCTTTGGTATCACTGCGGTGCTCCAATTCTATGGCGTCGCGTTGAGTTTTTCAACGAGGATTATAAGCAGAGTCGGCGTGCCTTAAATATGTCTCGGGTTCTTACTCGGCGATTGATAAACTTTGAAAGAGTTATATGTAGAAAAATAAAGCCACTCTATTGCGCCAAGATGATATATCTCAGATTAGAAGGTTTAAAAATCTCAGATGTATTGATTAGTACGATTCTACGCTCGTGTCCAGATATACGCACTCTTATTCTTGATAAAAGTAAGGGTTTCTCTAACATACCAATTATAGAAATTGCAAGATATTGTCCAAAGCTATTACATCTGAGTCTTAATTCATGTATATGTCTCACTAATCGATGTATCACTGAAATTGCTCGCTCATGCTCAAAGCTTAGACATCTTGAGCTTGGTGATTGCTCGATTAGTAATAAAGCTCTCGAGGATATAACCCGCAACTGTAATAATTTGAAATATCTTAGTTTGAAGGGATGTAAAGGGATTAGCGAAGAAGTAATGAAAAAATTCAATCCAAAAATTAAAATCGAATATCCCGATTATTCAGATGATAAACGGCCCAATTCTGATCCACCTATTCTAATCCTTAGAGGTCCATTATTAGATAGAACAGATTTTATTTCTGCATTAAGTAATTATATCAGAGAGATTGGTGGGATTAATTCTAATCTATCATGGTATACAAATAATTATATTTAGTAGTGGAGAATGGGTAATTATTTACCGAGTTATTTTTGGTTATAATACTAATTTTATTTGCTGTGTCGTATATACATCTGTGATAATTTTCTTGTTTTGCTTTCGATTCTAGACATGGGCACTGATTGTCGCTAGCCGATTTTTTGACGAAAATTTCATGCAATTGTTGAAGAGTGACATTCGGAAACAATGGTAGTCCCTCACCAGTAAACCAAAATTTCTTTACCCCCCTATCAACAAATTTCTTTATTAGCACACCTGGATTATCTTCTAAGGGACCGTGGAATTTCTCACTTTCGGAGGTATACCCTCGCATTTTTATCGGCTTCTTCTGCCATTTCTTGATTAGTATAACCGACAATACCAAGTTCTTCCTGAATTGCCATTATATCCTCTTCCAACCATAAAAGCAAATTAAATAATTTCGAAAGTGATAAATCGGAAGAACCTCTATTGTTTTGATTTGCCACATTATTATATTCCACTGCCAGAATGGGGTTGCCATCAATGTTGAGATTTTCCTGTATCGGTATTAAATCTCCCACCAAATGTAATAACAACTTATATGAATCAACAAGTGTTTCCCCTTCGGGTTCGTGTTTTGTTTTGCTTTGATATATTGTTGTATTATTTGCATTGCCATTAATACCGAGTTTTTCTTGAATTGCTATTATATCCTTCTTATATAAAAATACTTCATATACTTGAGCAAGAGTTTCGCTTTGATCAGATTTATTATTAGTATTACTTATCATGTTTGTTATAATAAAATAATATACTTAATTCAGAAAATATCTCGAAGAAAAATTGAATGTATAGCAGATAAAAATGGATTATTTACGCCGATCACTTTGGCAAGAAAAAATATCTAATGTCGTGTAATATTATGCGATCACCAGATCTTCTCGTTTTTACGAATAAATAAGAGGTACCTATTGTTGTTGTATAAAAACGATTAAGCTTATTTTTTGACATCGAATGAGTGCCTGTGCGTCGTATGAGATGTGCCAAAGTTTTCGATTTTACCTATCAGATAAATTCACAAACAATTAAGATCGGCAAAGGTAACGGATCGTCCATAGTAGATAAATTTTTAATGAACTGGCCGTGCAATTCGAAAAAACAAATGATTATTGATATCTTTAATAATGTGTACCCACAGCAGATTGATCATCCGCGCTGGAGAAACTCTGGAATGCATATAAAAACAGCTCAAATTCGAATTCGCATAATTTTTCTACTTCATAACTATAACATTCGAATAAATACAATAAAAATTTGTTAAATCAATCAAACCCACGTTAATAAATAAAACGTATTAAATCAATTAATCAAAAAACATGTTAATAAATAAATCAATAAAACGTATTAAATCGATTAAAAACCACGTTAAAAAATCAAATCATATTAAACATCATTCTTATATTTATTGAATCAAAGGTTTGTTAAGACTCCTATATCAGATTTAGAGGTGTAGTATTCTTGTAACATTATTAGACTAACTGATTTTTCCATAGATGACACCAATCGAATTTTTTGAAGCTCTCTCGAAAATGCCATTAGAGAGTTATTTTATTTTAATCCCTATATTTATCCTCATCGTAACATTGATATTTGGAGAAAAACTATTTATATACCTATTCATTGTCATCATATGCTTCGTTTTCTATATATTCAAACAACAAATCGATATGGAATTCAAATTATTAAAAGAGAAACGAAAAAACGAATCTAATGAAATCTATAATAAAATAGATGATCTTACCGAAAAAATTTCTTTGTTTTATGAAGAGTTCCAACAAAGATTCCAGGAAGAAGATACTTTAACTAATAATAATTCAAGTAATCTTTCAAGTAATAATCCAAGCAATTTTTCAAGTAGTTCTCGAGGTAAGATCTTTAGTTATACTAAAGGCTCCGCTATTTCAATGTATAAATAAATATCTGTTACTTTGAGAGACTCATGTAAATTAATATTTTTGTATCATATTAGGTTCAAGACGTACTTCGTTTTCAGATCCAGTCTTTCAGGAATTTAAAAACCTTTTCGACGAGACCATGCGAGAAAACGATTATTCTAAAGCCGATATGATTGCCGAAGTTGCAAGTGATCTTAGAAAGGAGAAGAAAATAAAGGTTATATCGAACAAAGCGGTGGAAAATTATTATAATCAAACAACGAAACCCGACGCCAGGACCATAGGAGCAATCAAAGCTTGGATCGAGCTCAAGACTAAAGGAAAGAATAAATCCAAAAATAAATCAGCATCTAGCAATAATAATAATATCGATGAAATTAGTGATGAGGAAGAAATAGATTATAATAATAGTAATAATAAATAGTTTTTTCACCTGGTAGAGCCAAAGTATAGGGACGTATATTCATGGTCTAGGGGCTGTACGTTTCCTCCCTTGCAACTCTACCGTAGGAAATCAATATTATTTATTATTATTGCAAAGCAGGCCATAGGCGATTCTCCGAATCATGGGCTCAGCCCTTATCCATGTATCTTTATTTTATTTCGCTTGATTAAATCATTAAATAAAATGAATCATTCGAATTCTTATTTTTTAAACATAATATTTGTTTGCATAAATTTTGGAATACTTGCATATGTAGTGCGACTATATAAATTATGCATGTTTATTTGTGCGATTAACCAAATTCGATTAATTAGCATTCATGTACATTAATTTTCTTTGTGAGAAAAATTTTTGGCGTAAAGATTGCTTTATTTTATCTTTTTTTTAGATCCGAAAGAAGACATATAAAGAGATAGGCGAATACATTTAAAAAGGGCGGTATTTTGAATCTATTTATGTTAATTGCTTTTTATTCGAGATTTATCTTTTGCGCATTAACATTTTCAAACCCATATATTTTTATAAAACATTTTTATAATGTCGAACATAGTATCCCAAATCGAAAATCTTTTTTTAACTGGACATTTAGATGCAGTTTGTGGTGCGAACGTAGTTTATCTGGCAATGAATGGCAACAATTTGGGTAGATATGAAGACATCAGAACTTTAGCAGATCGTGCAGTAAATTCGGCCTTAATGAAAATAACCGATACGGAGCGAAGAACAAGAGTCTTGGAAGTTCTACCAGAGGTTAGTCTCAAATTAATTAGAAACATTTTGTAAATATTATGATGGATACTACAACAGATGAGCTTCGTTCACATTGCTGGTCACTGCTGAAAGTTGGGGAGATGCCGACCCGGAAGAGCGACATCTTTAGGGGGGCCTCGAGATGTCGAGGGTAATATTTTCCCTGGCTGTGCGTGGCTTTTTTGTCAAATGCTTGTAGCCTATGTAGTGTTGCGGGAGAAACTAGTTTCGCCCAATTTGATATACAAAAAATTAGGGTTTCGGACTCCTAGGAAGTTCACTGGGGCGAAACATTTCGGATTTTGAAAAATGGTTTCGCCCGCAACACTAAGCCTATGTAATTTCTGAAAAATGGTACCATATTATGTGCACATAATATATATTTCGCGCGAATCTAACAAATTTCGTCTGTTGCAGATGATGGTTGCTTACAAAAGCATTGTAGGTTTGAGAGTATTAAAAGCATTAAATACGGTAATATATTATATAATCGGTAAAAGTTCTTAAAAAAGTCAAAGCTCGATGTATTAATATTTTCTGATATAAATTAACAAATAGGATAGAGAAGACACTCCGGATAAAACGAGAGAAGAAATAGAAAAAAATTATAATGCATTAAAGTCAAGCCTTAGTGTAGGTATCCATAATTTATATTTTTGTTCTTGCTCAATTTGAAACTTTTAGATACTCACTTTTTCACCTTCCATATAGAGTCCCAAGACTGATTCTGATGTATCTCTTTATGACGCCCTCAAAAAAAATTTGGTGAAATACATTAATCCTTTTGATCTTTCATGGCAAGATCCAGAAGCTAATATGGTTTTAAGTGATGATTCGGTTTTAGTGGAAAAATTAGGAAAGAGACAAAAACGTGCTTTCATGGTAAATTTATCTGATTCACAAATATATCCGTGAAATGATACCTAGTATTCTTACTTTCTTATTTATTATTAGGAACCGTGTGAAAACATGAAATGTACATTACCCGAGTCGGTTGTTTCTAAGTGTGAGCAGTTTGTATGTGATTTTAATGAGGCGATTAATACAGATATACCTAGAAACATTGTACATGATAAGACTTGGAAAGAAAACGTATCTAAATTAGAGAAAAGAGCTGAGCGTATACTGAGTGTTCTGTAAGTAATTTTGTTTTCTTGGATGATTAACTAATGATTGGTTTCTTATTCTTCTTTTACTCATTTAGCGGGGAGGTCTGGAATAATCCTGCATTCGAAGACAGTACAGCTCGTAAAGAGCAAAGTGAAGGGACCTATATTGTGGATGTGATAATGCCTTTACTTCGAGCTAGTTTAGAGGATATGCCAAACGGAAGAATTTGTTTGAGCACGTAAGCAAAATTTATATTTAGCTAAGAAATGACCTTATTATGAAGATCTTTAAAGTTGATGTTTATTACAGGGCAGAACGGCAGAGCTTGGCAAGCAAATTTCGAAGGAATCTTGGTGAGGTAAGTGGAAAACGGATTGGGAAAAAACCTGATGTCATGGTACTGATGAAGTATGGAGGAAAAATCAACGAACTTACATATGCAGAGTGCTCTCGAATCGTTTGTAATGATACAAAAAAAGCTAATGATGAAGTAAAGTTGTGGCGAGAAACATTGGATGGCATGAGTTTTGTTAATTTAGGATGCAGACCTTGCAATCAATTTGGTATAGTGGGGATTCAGGTTGCTGAAGCAGATGTGTATTTGAATGTTCTAGTAAACGATGCGGGTGGTCTATCTCGCTATTTTCATGTCGATCATGCAGAAATTCCCCTAACACCAAGATCACCACGACAATTAAAACCGCTTATACGATTGTTGTTAACCTTAAGGAATATTTTGATCGTGAATAAGAATTTATTAATGCAAGCATTAAATCATGCTAACTCGAATCCTCCCCGAAATGTCAAACTAAGCTCCACAATTTCTTCGCCATTGCACAATTAATCCTTTTAAAATTAAAAAATTTGTATTTTTGTATGTATTTTTTTATATCTATTTTCTTATATAAAGCAGTTGAAAAAAGGACAGAAAGAGATTCTATGCTGATATTACTATTTACTTGAATTCGAAAATACAAATAATAAAAATCACATCACTATTACATGTTGCTAATAAGAAATAATTATTTTTTTGGTTTTACGATAACATGAACTTGTTTTGGATCAGGAGTTGCATTGAAATATTCAGAAACTTCGGCTGTCGATTCCATAGGAATAATTGCGTAGAGATTGAAATGAATAGAAAGTTCTTGGTGACCTTGATTTACCAACAGACCTTCAATCGCTTTTTTAAGTGTGGTAACCTTATCTTCCTTACATATTTCAATATTAAAATATTTACCATCTGGAAAACAACACTTGAGACTAATAGGATTGGTCATTTTGCGTTTCCTAATATAAAGTTCTATAATAAGTAAAAATTCATTTACAATGGATAGAGCTCTTATTGCAAATAACACATAATGGACACCAGCAAACCAAACACGTTACCTTATAAAAATTGCGAAAAGATAAGAAATGATGCCTCACAAATCCAGTTTATTTATATTGTTCCATTCGCTAAATCTGAGAACCTGCTAGAAGAAAAAATAGATGATTAGTAATTACGTTATCCTGACATTTCTCGGATCTTTTCTTCGTAAGGCAGGTCTATTAGAATCACAAGAGCCAAGAACTGAATATATTTCGCCTTTTATGGGGAAATTAAACCTTCCAGTCTGGCGATCTCTCATTCAAAGTGTAAAGTAAGAAATTTTGGCGATCTCGGATCTCAAGTTCCGTAACATATGAATTTTGATATTATTACTGATAAAGAACAATAAACTCTCCTCATTCATAACCTTTTTGGGTCCCATTTGTATTTTTTTCTTATCGGAAAAGCTATCTACAGTAAGGAAAAGGCTTTATTAATTAATTCATATATAGTGAGAAAATAATTTAGCGGTGTCACAGAAATAATCTCGTGGAACAAAGACTTAAATAATAATTATGAATCATTATTTTTTTCTTCACGAAAAATAAACCTGGTTCTATCATTATATCGAACAAAAAATGAATCGTGATATACATATAGATATCATTGATAAAATAATAGGTCTAAACCCTAAATACGCAACAAAATAGATAATTGTTAAAACGCACTATAATCACATCGAAATAAGTCTTATAATATAATCACTATAAATTATAATTGATAAATATGTCTGGTTTCAATATTGCAATTATTCTCGATAAGAAAGATAGAACATTACCCAAACCCTTTAACATTTGTCCTGGATATGATATGAAATATGTCGTGTCATATATTGGAAATTATTTTGCTTTTGATGGAAAACGATACGACGAACTCTTCGATAATGAGAGATTGTTTGATACTTTATCTATCATAAAACAGAATGAAACGCCAGTTCAATGGGCAATACGGGTGAGAGTACCTTTACAGAATTTATTAAATGCTGGAAAATTTAGTATATATCACCAGCTATGTTTATTTGCATCATTTGGTAAAGGTAAATTTAATAATTTCAATTATTATAGGCCAAGAATCCACAAAAGTCATATGGCTATTTGTTTTGGTTGCTGGAAACTCATAAAAATCGATGATGTACAGCCTAAAAAAACATTCCATTTACTAGACAAAGATATGTTGATTATCTCGTATCCAGTGATTTGATGATCAGTCATTGGGATAAAGACCGATTTCGGAAAAGCAAGGATTATACAAAGAGCCTGGAGAAATTACAAGAATAGACCTGAGTCATTAGCCACTCAAGTTTGGAACGCTTTAAAAACGGATGATTACCCCAATGATAAGAAGTTTTTAGGCATAACTCCTCAAAAGGTAAATCGTCCTTTTGGTTATGATTATATTGACTATAAGTCTAAACGTTTATCTTGGCATTCTAATAGTCCTAAATTGTGGGCGGAATCCAAGAAGTCACTTTTAACTTACAGACTATACGACTATGTGGTAAATTTATTGCAACAAAATGGATACAGATTAATTGGTGGTAGGTCTTGGTATGTGATGCTACAATGGGTAGAGAATCCTGATCAATATCTTAATAATGGCTGTCGAGACTTTGTCAGAATATAACTATTTTACATATCTATTTATTATATAACTTATTCATATATATCTATTTAAAATAAAACCACCTAAAGTATTCCTTGAGGGCTAGTACTTTAGACTTTTATTCACTGCTATTTCGTGATGATTAATAGCTATTTTTTATTCTTAATTTTTCTATATCAACCCATTTCCATTCGACACAAAAATCCCCATATTAGAAATAATACATGGACTTGTATTAATACCATTGTTTTCAATATTCACTCTAACTTCATACTGGCAGGATCGGTCAGCTCAATAATATGAGTGGCAGATAGAATAATGATTGAATCCACGGAGGAGTGCATTTTATCTGAAATATATATCTACCTCAATTTCAACACTGGCTGGATACGTGCATCTCTACAGAGTGGCGAGTAAGATATATACTATATACTATATTCTATATATAAAAAAATAGTGGGAGAAATATTATTATTTGATTAAACTTGGACATCTTTTTTACATGAAATCGAAGAAAAAAAAGTTACAATTGCAGAGGATAAAGATAAGTTATTCAAGCTTAGCGGAGTTAATCCACTAAAAAATCTCAATCATAATTTATTTTCTTATTATGCAGTCAATAACTTGATCTCTTTTTCCAGGTTCAGAGGATTCATCCAACCGACTCTGATGGACATAGGATCGGAAATTGGTATAGTGGTGTCAAAGACAATGAATTCACGATTTCGCAAATAGTTATTGATAACTCTAGAAGCTTTGCATGGATCTTCCTCTATATATTGACGAATAATTCATTGAATGTCATCTTTTGAACCTCCACCATCAAATATTACAAGATGGCTTGAATTTTCACGAATAATTTTTGAGAGTAGAGTGAATTTATGTGTATTATAAATGGCGGAAATATTGCTATGGCGACCTCTGGTAAAAAATGGGATGATACGATTTTGAATTGACTGGGGTTCAGTACACACATCCTCAAAAATGAATACTGTACGTCTTTTTGAATTTTTGTACTGCTTTAGATCTGGAATTTTATCAGGTGTAAATGCAGTAAAAGTAACATCTTCATAGTACGGTTTGGAAGGATCTGCTATTTTCTTATAGAAGTTTCGAAGTAATCGGTATTTGGGTTCATTAATATAGTGCCCTACTAATACAATATCATTACACCTTATAGGACGTTCACCAATTATCTTTTTCCCCTCTTTCATATCATAATACTTATCCCCGAGAAAGAGGTTTAACAGCATATTGGTCTTACCAGTGTTTGATCTCCCAGACACTACAATATAGAAAGGCCACTTTGGAGCATCTTCATCATCTAAAGATTTTTTCGGTGGTTTGATCTCATCAATATTATATACATAAAAATATTTCATTCTGATGGTAACTATATCTTTATGATTTTTTTTCTAGCAAAGTAATCTCCGTTCCAATTTGGAATGTACGTGATTTTTTTTCTTTCTAATATACACACCCCTAAAAAAAGTATCGACTCACTTGATGATCCACGAAAATAATCGGGTAAACGGGTAATACAAAT
>CAJVPN010001758.1:0-12103 GCA_910592215.1 Entrophospora candida
TTATTTACATTAATATATAAATGTATAAATAAAACCATTAATAATCATTAATAAAATTTTCTTTTCTTTTAACCTATATATATTACATATTAATAACATCTCCATCAGATCCTGCTAATGCATTAATAAATAAATACTTTTTAATTTAATCATTATACTTCTAAATATATATAAAAAATTAGATGAAATAAAAATTAATGAAGCTAACCTTTAAAAATATTAAAAAACCAAATTAATTCCATTTTATTAATACCATAAAGTCTGGAAAGATAGCACCCCCTACTTTAAAACAATTGAGCGTCAATATAAAAAAAATGTTACACATATGCAAAAAGGGGATGCTATCTTTCCAGACTTTACAGTAGCCATTCTTGAAAAGAGTGTCTGTTATGCAAATTTGTTTTTGTTTGAAAATATTAAATAAATATAAATTTTGTTTCTATTTCATCCAGCAATGTATATTAATATATTAATATTATTGGGTAAAATGTTTATTATTATTAGAAATTAGAACTTAACTATTGCATTTATTGTTATTATGTAAAAAAAATTAAGCCCAAAGTGAAATTGTGCATGTTATCCAATTCCTTAATTTATTATTATTATTATAGAAACTTATAGAACTGGTAAGTCAAACTTCATGTTAAGATTACCGCTTAGTGGTATTTGTTTACCCTGGCAAAAAATACATCAAAATAAAGGTTTTTTCATATATTTGTTATTTTTATGATTCAAGTAACAATTGGCAAGTTTGTGTATGAAAGCGTGATTTTTTTCTTCATTTTTTCATATAAAATTCCGTGTTGATCAAAAAAATTTTATTAGACACACTTGTACTTGACCCCCTGTAGATCCGCAATGTCCTGCGACTGATATAAATTTCTTACTTGAACATTATGTCACAAGGAAATTTTGGGGATCAAAAATTTTAGTGACCAGTCGTAACCAGTCCAATAATGTGATCATGATTTTACTCAATATCCCTAAAGTACAATAAATAAACTTATGCTTATTGGCTGATCTGGCTCAATCCGATTTGTTGAATTTTAGGCTTTACTTTTTTCTTTAGTTCCAGATAATCGAATTTTAACGTGACCTGATTTGCAAATTGGATTTCTATTTAATGCATAAAAAAGATCATGACGGGTTCAAACAAAATCTATTGACTGAGTTTAAAACACACGTATTCGAGTTATTTTTTTACCCGCAGAGAAAATTTTACTTGGTAATTTAGGGCTAAAGTGTGGAACGCACTTTTTCAAGAATGACACAAAATTAAAGTTCGATCAAAATCTTTTTATTCAGGATTGAGGCACATGTATTCAAGTTATATTATACTCCCAGAAGATCTTTACGCAACATACAAGTTGTGTTTTTTTTTGAGTATCTCATGATCGAAGTTTTGATTCCTGAAACTACTGCTTGTGTTGATATATTAATGTTTAATAACACCGATTATATGTAATATTTTATTTAGTATATGAGACTAAATATAGCTCCTCAATTAATTGCGACTAGTTGCAACTAATTGCGACACGTAAAAATTGAATTGCGGTTGCGGCATATTGATATGAAAATTGAATTGCGGCTAATTGCGGTTCCCATCTTTAGTTCTGATGGTTAATATATGATCTTTGAGGGACCCAGATTTTGTTTGATAATGGTGGTGGAACTTTGTAGGTTGATCCTTAATATTTGAGACAGGATATTATTAATATATAATCCTACCTCAGATCCATGGATTGGGTGAAAAATACACATAAACTTCCTTGTTTAAAAAATTTCTCTTTTTAAACGAAAAAAACATTGCACGAAATTAAATTTGTTTTATTCTTACGTTAATAAAGAACTCAAAATCCCAGAAATTATTCCAAAAACATTACTGAAATTGTGGAATCAAGTTCAAAAAAAAAAATCGCGGCAAGGAAAAAGAGATGTAAAGGATCCAGGATTTATAGTGAGATCTTCTTATGTATGAAAAATTAATCTCATAATACAACAATCGTTTGCAGTATAACAAGCTCAATATTTTCAATCCATAAAATATCAAATTATTCCACGTTTGAATTTATTATTATAGTGTTAATTAATTAGGAAATCGTGGAATAACTGACTTTATTCCACGATCAGCGTCGATCTCATTATTATCACAGCTCCACCGTGATAAGCAGATATCTTTGGTTTCCCCGTGAAATTACTATTACATATCAGACTTAATATGGGAATTGGTTTTTAAGCTCCAGAAAAGGAAATAGACTCACTTGACCATCAAAAACTTTCCCATTATCCATTATCACTTGGATAAACACGGGAAGGAGGCTTGGGATTAAGATTCAACAAAAACATCAAGGACTTATTTCCACTTGTCAAGACATTTTCATTAGGCGATGCATTTTATTTATTTAATGCTTTATAAATTTAAGTCAATGTATCGCTATTTTTTTTATTACTATCGCGGTGTCAAGAAAAATTTATAGTGTTGGTGGTGGCACTATTGAAAAGATAGTTCTAAAGATACATTGATTTTTGATTTTGGGAATTTTACCCGAAGTGTAACGTGATCTGCAATATTATTCTAATACTAATACTAATACCAGGGCACTTGGCTAAACTGACTAAACTATTTAGTCATATTAATATCAATATGTTAAGTCAACACAATTATTACTAAATTAGGATTTTAACGCCTTTACGGACTAATACCAAATGATGCTAACACTAATACTAATACTAATAACATTATTCTGGTTGTAGAACCTTACGTCATGTTCACTGTGTCCACTTTATTGTAAAAAAATTTTTAACGTCATTTTCAAAATTTCTAATCAAATAAATATTACGTTTTAATTATTTATTTATTATCATTTGTCGTTTGTAATGTTTTTTTTATATAAATAAAAATAATTTTTTTTTTTGGAAAAATAAATAATTATAATAAAACACCCAATATAATCAATCGTTAGGGAAATAACGAAAATAACAAATCAACATGAGTAATAACAAAAATATTGAAAATTCATCAAAATTTCAAGTCGACTTACAAAATCAACAAAAATTTAACACATCTAATACTAATAATACTAATTCTATTACTAATACCAACAATAATCAAAATAATCGACAACATCATCAACAACAAATTAATCATAATCGTAATCTCAACAAGGAAAACCAAAAGATTGCTTCGTTGAATCAACAAAAAACTCGTTTATTGTCTTGTCAAAAATTATTCAATAATATCTGCTGCAGTCCATATCATAGAATTATTAAAGATTATTATATTGAGAAAATAAATAATTTGAGAAATAATGATTCGCATATAACCAATCTCTTTCTATTCAATGAAATGCTGAGAAGACATGTTTTGGATGAAGATAATAAAAAGTTATTATTGATGATTTTAACATTGAAAAAAAAATCTTTATTATTTCGAATTATCGATACGTTAACTGCACCAATTCCACCATCAAAAGATTTCGACTTGGAATTACTGGAATCACGTGTTCGTGTTTTAATAAATTTATTAGAATCGATAATTTTCAATAAAGATTCAATTGCATTATTTGTGTCATCATCTTTCTCTACGAAAACAAAAACAAAAAATTGTTTCAACACAATTTTTTTACAAGTACAAAAGTTCAAATCACAATATAAAGATTTTTTAAAAGAAATTTCTTGGGCTGATGAAGTTAGCTTATTTTCAACAGATTCATCTTCACCAACTGATTCGTCTTCAATTCCCATTTTCCCCGTTAATTCTTTTTATCATAGCTATAATCGTAATAATTCTTACAGTTATCACCACCACGACTCCCCCTTTCCTTCCCCTTCTTCTCCACCTTCTCCACCTTCTACCACCACTAAATTTACTCGTGAAACTTTTTTAAAATATCATTTAAAATTTTTATTTAGTTATTTGAATAATATATTAAAAATCTTTAATAATACTAATGATGATTCCGAGTGTGATTGTGATGGCAATGGCTTACAATTTGTTCGAGTAAATTTAGAAATAGAAAATTTTCTAAAGAATTTATTGAAATCAATAAAAAAACATAATAATACTGGTAGCAATAATATTAACAACAACAACAACAACAACAACAACAACAACAACAACAACAATAATGTGACGAATTTGCAAAATTCGTACACGAGATTATCGTGGAATGAATTAAGAACAAAATCTAATAAACATTTTAACAAAACAAAAGTTTCTAGTTGGTTTTTAGATTATTATTTATTAGTAGGATTAAGATTTTATATCAAAAGATTGTCATGTATACCCGAAAATATCGGTATACTTAGATTTGGTGAAAGGTTATGGCTAGAATATATTTGGATGTATACTGATTTTAATCTTTGGACTTTCTCACCAACGACTTCTAGAACAACATCTATGATGAATTATTTTAGTTGTTCTTCCAGAATAAACAAAAAGAAAAAGAATTTATTATGGTTTGGTATTTTGGATTTAATAGATCAAGAATTAATAACAACTTTTAGTGAACGTAAATCAACTTTAACAATTATTTATTATTATCTTAAAGAATCATTAAATAACACGAGCAGTTTATCAATAAAGCTTAAATCGTCAGAAATCTTATTGAAACTTTCTCTCAAGCGGTCCAAATTATTTAGTAATAACATTGAACAAGATCTAGAAGATCATCTACATAATTTTATAAAGAATCGGGATTTTGTTATAAATTTCAAGCAATTTTTATCATCTATCAAACAACACGAATATCAAAATGATGATGATTATTTAAATGAATTGTTTTTCGATAATTTAAAAAATTTGATCCTATCAATTAATAGTAACAATCTTGAAAGTGATGACGATGATGACGATGGTGATGATGGTGATATAATCTATAAAAATGATAATAATAATAATATAATCAATAAAAATGATAAAAATTTAATACAAATTATTGCTGACGAAATTACTTGCTCTGTGACAATGGAACCATCAGAAGATTTGTGTATTTTAGGTTGTAAACATAAAATCAGCATTGATACATTTCAAAACATCGAAAAATTCTCAAGATATCGATGTCCTCAGTGTCGTCACATTATTCAAGACGAAAATTGTATATATATACCTCAATATCATATATTTTCTTATTTCCATGTTTATTTCATCGCCTCTGGTCTCATAGGCACTACATCAACACCCTTTCTACCAATCACAAAAAAATCAAAGTCAATGTGTTCTTCTTATTATACAAATATTTATCAAGAACCTTTGTTAGTCTTTGATCCTCCATTAGAAAATACAACGATAATGGCGCCATCTATTTACACTAACAACTACAATCCCAACTTCTATAACAATGCTGTTGCCACTGATAACACCATCGTAAATCATTTTGATAATCGAGAAACTATTACTAGTAATGAAACAGACGAAAGCCAGTTGATTCAAGATATGTTTGACAAAGATTTAAAAAGGGTTTATTTATTTTTCAAACTTCCAAAAAGAAAGCATCCCGCACAAGAAAATCTTTATAAATCTTTAAGTGCTTGCAATTATTCTGAAGCTCTGAATTGGTGCACAAGATTATTAAAATGTTATCCAAACACCTATTCAATTAGATGCATTCGAGCTTTTATAAATTTATTATCACATAAAAATTATTTTTCTGCTTTGTTAGATATTGATATTGCGATAAAGCTTAAACCTAAACGTTCACAAGCATTTTATTTACGCGGGGAAATTTATCGAAGATTAGGAACACTAAGATCATCAAAAGATCGTCATCTTAATAATAATAATTATTTTAATGAATTAGCATTGATCAATCATGTCAAGGCTTTGGAATATTCATTTGACGATCCAATTATCCTATCTATCAAAGGTGCTTTGTTATATAGGATGGGACGATACACTGAAGCTATAAGAGATTTAAATAGATCATTAGACAATTATCCTCATAATATATATGCACTCGGTTATCGAGGTGCAATATGTAATAAATTAGGTTTTAATAATAGAGCAATGGTCGATTTCAACGCCGCATTAACATTACTAAAATCACACAAAAATCGTCGTGATGATTTATTCATTCTGTGCGAGCGTGCAAAACTTTTTTATACAATAGGAATTAACGAAGCATCAATTTTGGATTGCGAAAAGGCCTTGAGAATAATTCCAAATCTAATCAACATGATCCTAATACGTGTTGAAGTTCTTTATTTAAAAATCAAAGATTCAGAAGAAATCAACAAATTAATAACGATTTTAAGTAAATGTTTGGATGTGAAACAAAATGATATAAATATTTTAAAAATTAGAGTTAAATTATACATTAAATCTAAAAATTATTCCGAGGCTTTAAATGATTTAAATATAATTTTAAATTTAAAATCAAATGATGCCTTTTCAATTTCTTTAAAAAATGAAATCAATCAATTAATCAATCATAGCCATCTATCATCATCTTTAATTTAATTTATATTATTATTTAATAAAAATTTTTTTTTTTAATTCTCAATCTTTGCTTGTTTAATCTCTCACCTGTCGATCAAGAAATATGATTGGACGATAAAATATATAAATATATAGTTTTTCCGTAATATTTCTCTGCACAAAATTTCAAAAAAATTCTGTATATAAAAAATTCAAAATGATGAAACGTGGACATGGTAAAAAACAATCTCAAGATAAAGATAAAACTTGCAGAGGATTTAATGGAAATCCTGGAAGTTGTCAATTTGGTGATAATTGTCGATATCGACACGTAATGCCAAATTCTACAACAGTTTCTCAATCACCAAAGCAAACAAATTACAAAAGGGGTGTTGATTCTAATCAAAGATTAAATAATAGATCAGCTCAAAATGAATTTTCTTCAATATATCAGGATCCAGTTGAAAAAAGTTTGTCAGAAAAAGATTCAAGAGGTCAATATAAAAGAAATGTAGTAGACAGAAGAATCAGAGGACCCGTTTTACCCAAACTTCTTGAGATTAATAAACCACCAAAAGAAGGTTTTCGTGCAATATCCATACTTCCAACGCAAGAGGAACTATTAGGTCGTAAACCAAAAGATATTCCTGTCAATAAAACCAAAAGTTCCTATGAAAGCATTGAAGAATATCTGGAAACTCATTATAAATTATTAAGAGAAGATTTTCTTAGACCTTTAAGACGGGGTATTCGAATTTATAGAAAGGATAAGAATGATGAAAAAGTTGATCAAATGAATTTACGAATTTATGTTGATGTATGTTAAAAATTTATGTGGATTTATATTTTAATAAGTTCAACTATTCTTTTCTTCTTCGACCTTTACTTCTTCTCCTACTTCTACTTCTCTTACTTATATTATTATATTTAAATAGGTAAATCTTGTTGGTGTGACCTTTTCTAGTATCGGTGTTTTACATCGAATTTCTTTTAGAACTAGACCTGGTGAAAGAATTTATTGGTATGTTTGTTATTCTTTTTCGTAAAATTTTCTATTATATATATGTGTATATATATGTATACCTACCATTTTGTACGAAAATATATTATGTTACAATGATTGTCATAATACAGAATATATATAATTAACATGTGGTTCTCTTTGACATTGGGATTTTATCACATATATTTTGTTTCTTTATAACAGAATTACCTCATTTAAAATTTATATAAAATATTTAATTTAGGGAGCAGAGCAAAAGATTAATTCCTGGAACACTGGTTGTTTTGACCAAAGATAAATTTAAGACAATAAAACTTGCAACTGTTGTTAACAGGTCTCTGGAATATTTAAAAAAGCCTCATGATTTACAAATTGATGTGCTCTTCAGATCAGAAGATGTTGATTTCGTTTGGGATGAGAATTATACAATGGTTCCTTTTTTTAATGACATCATTATATTTCAAATTAAATTAAATTAAATAATTAATTATTAAATACTATTTTTTATTATTTCTTTATATTGATTGTATTATTGTTAGGTTGAATCGACAACTTCATATTTTGAAGGTAAGATTTATACTTGAAAAAATCTTAATTTTACAAACATATCGATTAATTTCAAAAAATTGTTTGTAGCATATAGGCATGTCTTAAAGGTAATTCAAGAGCTTGATCCAGAAGATATGCCTTTGAAATCACACATCATTGAACTTGATAAGAATATTGAGCTTCCAAAATACCTTGAAAATCGTGCTCCTCCAATTTATGATTTTGGAACTGAACCAACATTCCAAAATCTTGAAAAGTTCTTGGGAAAATCAAGTGTAAATTTATATTATTATAATTATTATTGTTATAAATTAATACATTTATATTTATATTCATTCGTTTACTTTTAGTTTAATATTTTAGAATCTTGGCCTCCTTTAGAAAAAATAAATTGTGGGCTACACAAGTCTCAATATGAAGCATTAGAACGGATGCTTACTTCTAGATTAGCTTTGGTTCAAGGACCACCTGGTACAGGTAAGACATATGTTGGTTTGGCTGCAGTAAGGATTCTGTTGGAAAATTTATCTGGAACCATAGTTGTTTCTTGTCAAACAAATCATGCATTGGATCAATTCCTTGAAGGTGAATATATTTGGTTGATCAATTGTTTTGTTCACAGTTAATACAAGTATTTATTTATATTTACGTTTTAATTAATTATTTAATACTTTGATAAAAATAGGTATTCAGAAATTTGAGTCTAAGATAGTTCGTTTAGGGTCAAGATCTACATCTACACACATAAAACCATGTACTTTATACAATATTAGACAAGATGTTAAAGCTTCAGATGAATTATCACCCAGAAATCCAGATATAAATGCATTATTTAAAGAAAAACACAAGTTAGAATCTAGGATGGAAAATTTATGCAAGGAAATAGGCAGCCCATGTCTTACCTTGGAATTTGTTAAAGAAAAGAAACTTCTTACTCCGGCACAAATTTCTAGTTTAGAGGAAGATGATTGGGTGACTAGTAGTTCGACAACAAATGATAATGATCGTGATTATCTTCGTGAATGGTTAGAAAGCTCCTTAGTTACACATCATGCAGCTCATAATGATGCTTCTTTTCAAGTGTCTCAGATAATTCAAGAAGGCCAACAAAAAATTGATGAAGAAGAAGATGAGATAGATGAAGAGACTTATAAAGATATTGAAGCAGATTTTCGAGGTATCGATGGTAATCAAACAATAAATGGCAAATATGTTAACTTGAGAAGCGAAAGTTATGTTAGTTCTAACACTCAAGTGAGTGATGCTGAATTGGAAAGATATTCATCTGTTGATGATCTATTTGCAATCCCAGCCCATGTTCGAGCTGCTATGCATAATCGTTGGAGAAATGAACATTTGAAAGAAGTGATAGTAGAACTTAAACAAAAGAGCAATGAATATCTTGAGATTTCAGAAAAAATTAAAAATGAGAGAATTCGTGAAGATTTACTAATCCTAAAACGTGCTAGAGTTGTTGGTATGACAACCACAGCTGCGGTATATTTTTATTATTATTCGCACACACACACACACACACATATATATATTATGATTAAAAATCATATTTTTGATTATTTTTTAAAGGCTAAATACCATGATTTACTCGTTAATTTGAAACCTAAAATTATTATTATTGAAGAAGCTGCCGAAACACTTGAAGCACATATAGTCAGTGCACTTACACCAGCAACTGAACATTTAATTTTAATTGGGTGTGTATTAAATATTATTTAAGGGGTTTTTATTTTTTTAAATTTATTCTTAAAAATACATACACCACATAATTATATTTATTTAAATTTAGTGATCATAAGCAGCTTAGACCAAATACAGCTGTCCATAAACTTGCAGAAGATCACGTTTGTATTTTACCTGTTTATTAATTTTGATTTTGATAAATCTAAATAATATATTGATTATTATTATATTTTTTTTTGTTACATTTAGTGTCTCAATGTTTCTCTATTTGAACGACTAATAGAAAATGAATTACCTTTTACAAAACTTACCCAACAACGTAGAATGAGACCTGAAATTAGAGAACTTTTGACTCCTATTTATGGAGATGTTCTAAAGGACCATCCATCTGTATTGGAATACCATAATGTACCAGGTTTTTTTGAGGACCTCTTCTTTTTTGATCATCAAGAGGAGGAATCTATGGTAAAAGAATCTAAAAGTAGAATCAATGAGTTTGAAGCTAAAATGAGTGCTAAGCTTGCTGTTTATCTTGTTAATGGAGGATTTGATTGTTCAAAAATGTAGTTAGATTCATACAACTTTGGTTATTATTTTTATTAGCAATTATCAATCATTTTAACAATCCTTAACATACTTTATTAAAAAAAAAACAGAACTATTTTAAGTATGTATTCTGGTCAAAGAAAATTGATACAACAGTACTTGAATGCAAATGCAAAAATGACATACTTTTCAAATGAAATAAAAAGTATAAGGGTCAGCTCAGTAGATGGTTTCCAAGGCGAAGAGAATGATGTGATAATTTTGTCACTTGTAAGAAGTCGTGAATCAAATAGTAATATAGGTTTCTTAAGTGTCAGCAATAGAGGTTAGTTGATAAACTTTTTAAATCAAAACCTTATAAAACAACAGCTACCAATTATATATTTATTTAAATTTTTGATTACATTAGTTTGTGTTGCACTCTCTAGAGCAAAACGTGGAATGTACATATTTGGAAACGCAACACAACTATCAATGAACTCTGATTTATGGAAAAAAATAATAAAGATACTTGAAAAAAAGGGGTTATGTGATCAATCAATTGATTTATATTGTCAGAAACATTCAAAACCAGAACTTGGTCCATCAGGAATGGTGGTAATTAATGTTGAGTGGGAGGCTAGTATACCATCAGAAGGAGGCTGTAAACAAAAGTGTGGTGAGTTCATGGAATGTGGACATGTAAGTTTAATACAAAATATTCATAATAATAGTAAAAATCATAATTGCAATGAAATAATTAAGATATATTCTATTTTTTGATAGTTATGTCCTAAGGATTGTCATACTTATTCTCATGATAAATTTAAATGTCGAGTATGTAACTATTTTAAATTAAACAAACATGAATATTTTTATATTTTGATATCAAAATATTTTTTAATATATATATATATATATGTGTGTGCACACAATATAATAGGAAAAATGTATTCGTATATTTCCTTGTGGTCATCCATGTGATAAAGAATGTAAAGATACTTGTGGCAAGTGTGAAACTAAAATAGTTATAAATCCTCAATGTGGTCATCAAAAAGAAGTTAAATGTCATATTGGCCAAGACTTGAGTAAATACGAATGTAGTGAAATATGTGAAAAGAAATTGTCATGTGGTCATCGGGTTAGTTATTTTTTATTAGTATTAATAAATTTCTCTTTTTTCTCCCTAATAAGTCATTAATAAATTTATATTATATTAAAAATATCAGTGTAAAGAGTCTTGTTCTTCACCATGGTGTACACAACTTTGCAGAACTGAAACACATATAAAATATCCTGATTGTGCGCATGTAAATAGAGTTCCGTGTTATGATGCCAAATATAAATTAACAGAAGGGTGCCCTTTTTGTTGAAATTTTAAAAATTAACAATCATTGTTGTTAAAGAATGATTTTTGTTTTTATTTTTATATAAATTTACACTTGTAAAATAAAATTGGAAATACTGTATAAAATTTTACATCAATTAAATAATTTAAAACAAAATTTAGGCATAGTGTTATTAATATCTTTTTTTTATACTAAACCAGGAAGATCCAAATCCTCTCTATAGCTAATCAGAAAGTCACCATTGCTGCCACTGCCATTAGATAGATATATCCTGCCACAATTAAAATGGCAGCAGAGAGGTCAGGAAGTCCCCTTATAAACGGATCAGGTAGAGACACCAGATTTATGCATTTGCATAATTTTGCATAAATTATTGGGGTGTCTCACATCATATGATTTACATTAATAAGGATTTTTTAGGGGTTTTGCGGATTTTTTTTGGTGCCACAAAAAAAAACTTCGCAAAATTACAAAACTCAAAATAACTCTTAATTCGTGATACGTGATAGAAGTAGATAAAATTCTGAAAATTAATTAGTAAATTGTGGGGGATCATCACTATCA
>CAJVPN010001759.1:0-12094 GCA_910592215.1 Entrophospora candida
AATATATGATAAAGATACTAAAAAAATCCGCACATAATAATTTGTTATATTGATGTAACATATGTTTGATGATCAACTGCCATCGAACACCACAATGTAATATCGTGGTGAGGAAAATTTCCTGATGTTGGTTGTAATTGTTCTTTCTTTTCCTCAACAACTATTTGACTAAGTTCTGATTGGGACAAAGAGGTTTTATTATTGCTTTTTAAATAATTAAAGACTTGTTGTAATTCAGGATTATTATTATTATTATTATATTCAACTATTAGTTTATTATTACTATCAAGAGTAACATTTTTTATCTCATGCTGAATAAAACACTGTTCTAATTGTTCTTAATCAAAGAGAGAGAAGGGTTTTTGCTCTTCATTGAACTCATAAACATCTTCATCCTCCTGGTTCTCCCTCATTTGATCAGTAACCTTCATCTTTTGCTTTCAATTCAGCCAATAAATTGCTTACTTGTTCTTTAGTTTCTGCTTCCAGTAAATCTAAATTTAAGATCTCTAAATCATTAATTTAATATCAGAAAGGTTTTCTTTATTAGCTAGCAAATCTGGGGCTTTAGTTATTTCTTCCTTTATAGTTTCTTCTCTAAATTTCTCTTTGATCAGTTCAGCTAATTGTAGTCTGAGTTCATTTGATACTCCTTCCAATTGTGATGCAAATTATCTAAGGCAATATTTTCTTCCCCTTGGCTAAAAATTGTTCTATTTTTTTGGTGTTGTGAATTCCTAAGACATCAATTTCTTCCATAAAAAACACTTTTGTGTCATTACCATCTTTGTCTTTCACAACTTTATTTTCACCAACTCCTAATATCTCTACCCTATAAAAAATTTTTTTACGGAAAGTCCTACAAAATGTAAGGAACTGCGGGATGTGTAAGGAAAGTCCTACAAAATGCAAGGAAATTCGCATTTTTCCTTACATTCTGTAATTTTTTTCATGTACGGAAAAATGCGAATTTCCTTGCATTTTGTAGGACTTTCCTTACACATCCCGCAGTTCCTTACATTTTGTAGGACTTTCTGTAAAAAATTTTTTATAGGGACACCAAGTAAGTAAAAGAGCTATTGAAAGAAGAAGAAAATGTAATGACAACAAAAATGATAAAGGAGAGGACAATAATGATAAAGGAGAGAATAATAATGAAGAAGATAGGATTGATAGTGATATAACAATGGGTATAACAATATACAATACAAATCAGCAAAGTATCAATAAATTGATAAGTTTTTAATGATCAAAGATAATTAATTACCACAAACTATCTGGATAAAATCACAAACACCAAAACTGCCTCTCCTCGTCACTTAGCACTTTGTCTTTGTCCTTCCTCTCTAATCAAGAATTTTTCTTATGGCTGTTTTTGAGATTAATGTGCGCCCACACAAATTAAAAGTCGCCCTAACTTCAAAATGAAGGAATATAATGATTAA
Organism: Entrophospora candida; assembly: GCA_910592215.1. Lineage (NCBI taxonomy): Eukaryota > Fungi > Glomeromycota > Glomeromycetes > Entrophosporales > Entrophosporaceae > Entrophospora > Entrophospora candida. Next base: position 1,446 of record CAJVPN010001759.1, read on the forward strand.
CACTATGTTACAATAAATTGATCAATTATTGTAAAATAAATAATATATTTGATTGATTATCTACCTGACACTTACAAAAGACTAGCATAAACCTCAACAAAGGAAAATAAAAAGCGGCTGGGAGGATGAGAAATCATGAGGATGGAAGAGGAAATTAAATTGGTGATGAAAGTGGCGATGAAAAAAAGTGAAAGAGAATTGGAGTGGATGTGAAATGGAGATGGGGATGAAAATGAAAGTGGAGATGGGGATGAAAATGAAAGTGGAGATGGGGATGAAAATAAATGAAGATGAAGATAAAAGTGTGATAAAATAGAGATGGAGGTGGAGATGAAGGTGAAGGTGAAAATGTGTGATAAAATGGAGATGGAGGTGATGGGAGTGGATGAAGTGATGTAAAACCGCCTAACAAAATATGTAAATTAGGTTACAATTAATTTCAATATCAAGAGCAAATTATCATTTAATTTCTTCAATTGAGAGGTATACACATACTTTTTATTTTCTGACAACATGCACAAACCAAATCCACTATTTCCAGATAGTATAACTCCATCTGTAATTAGTTAATAATGATAATATTATTATATGTTAATATATTAATTTCAAAAATATTAATTTATTAATAGAACCATATTTGTTACTAATCTTATACTTACTGCCATTTGAGATAAATAAATGTCTGACCTTTTATTCTATGGGTAAAGTTTGGTGATGCCTCGCAATAAAACCTCAGGAAGAGGAAGCTGTTTACAGCTTTGTTGGAGACAAATTGAGGAAGTGTAAGTGCTGAGAAAAATTAATTAAGGGCTGAACGCGCAGAAAACAGTTCTTGGCAATAGAGTTGCTCTTTCATTTTGCATGACCTTTTATGAAAATAAGAAAACAGATAAATAATAATAAAATGAAACAGATTTTCTCAATATTTATATATATATATATAGTTCTTACAGAATCACCAGAAATGAGTGAAATATTGTTTATCATAACAATAATAAATGATGGAAGGTCTTGCCGTCGAGAGTCTTGAAGATTCTTGCTGTTGAAAGCGGTCCTAGAGTTTCTTGTTGTGAGAGAAAAACAATAATATTGTTATTTATTATTAATCATAAAATAGGGGTAAAAAGTAAACAATACATTTTTAATAAATCACCAAGAAAATCATAATTTTCGCGTTTTTCAAACAAAGAAAACCATTAAGATCCTACCTAACATCTTATTGGCTAATTGATAATAAATATCTTTAATATCTTTAATAAAGCAAGATTTTTGTATTTTTGGTAATGATATTCGTGTCCTTACTATCAGCTTTACTCTTGGTGTTTTTGGAATCTAAAGCTTCCGGGTCCCCTCGCATTTTTTAGATAAAAACGCGTTATTTATTTGGTATTAAAATAGGATAAGAGAGGGATCCATCATTTTTGGATGACACTTTTTTTCCAATGAAAATTTATCGAATCACAAAATATATTATATACTAATAAAGTGGAGGAAGGGGATGGCAAAATTTTGAGCACGAAATTGTCATGTGAAAGTATATTTTATAAGATTACTAAATTTTAATCTTCTACAAAGTTATGTATTAGGGTAGTAAAAGCCATCGACTATTATTTGTTTTATCAAAAATATCTATTCCTCAGGGTGATCAATTCAAAAATAAAGGAATACTTCGTCTCAGCAAAATTTTTGATTTCTATTTTCTAGCCTTTCCAAAGGTGGAAGTATAAGGATGCAAGGACAAAAAATAATCAAATCAAAGACCTTCACTATGAATTCTATGATTGATTTATGTTATCATGGAGAAAGTAAACTTCAAATTATTAAGTTAATAATGTAAAATCAAAATAATGGGTATTTGGACACAAAATTTTGATTTGAATTTCACGCGCGTGAATTTAAAATTTAAAATTTATGTATATACAACATTAATAATCTTCACTTTCAATAGTTCTTAAATGAAAATTTTATGTAAAAGTTTTTGAAACATTAAAAATAATAGAAAATTGTACCAGTTGTAATAAATATAATATAAAAGAAAATGATTTTAATGAATTTCATAAATTAATAAACAAATTAGAGTCAACAAAAAAAGAAAGGAAGTGGGAAATAATCAATAATTTAATCAAAGAATTATTTAAAATAGACAATGAGTTAAATAAAAAAGTATTATGTGAAGGTTGCAAAGAAAAAAATTGAATATTTAATTACTAAATGTGGGAATGAAGAAATGGCTGGACTTCTTTATCAACTCAAATGATATTATAGATATTCGATGGATACCATTTAGTGAGTTTAAAAATATTGATTACTTGGCCAAAAATGGTTTTGGTGAAGTGAAAAAAGCAGTGTGGTTTGGTCCATACATGAAGTCGTAATGATGATTTAATTTCGGGAGTCAAAATGGTCATATCACATGATTTATTATAATAATAAATTATCTTGAGAACTAGTGATCCAAATTTAATGAAACACAGCTCATTAGAATAGTCTCATAAAGACGATTCGAATAATGGTCCACAGCATCAATAAATGGCGAGTTATTGTAAGATTATGGTAAACCAAAATATCTCAATGATCAGTGATTCTAATTACATTTCATTAGACTCGCCTCATTGAGAGAATTCGAATGATAGTTGTTTTATTCAAAATAGCCAGATATTGACCAAGTTATGAGGATTTGAAGCTTTGATTAATTTTCTGTATGTTCAGCTTGTTGTATGATGTAATTTCGACCATTTCGACTACTTTGATCTCCCAGGTCGAAATATTTTGACTTTTGTAGTTTGGGTTTCAATTTCGACTTCATGTATAGTTTGGTCATCACTCTGGTAAAAAAATGGATGTTGTATTAAAAAGATTATATAATTCTCGTGATAAAATTTTATACATTTTAAAAGAGTAAATAAAAAAAAACTTAATATTAATGTTGATTAATTATCTCTTTAAACGAAATTCCGTTATAGACGTGAATATTTGAAATTTGCTTTCATAAACCAAAAAGATACAAAATAATTGTAGAAAACGTTAATTCGTGGTCCGCTGATCAACGATAGTAATAGAAACTCACTAAAATTTAAAAAATGACAAAAGTTGCAAAATCACATGAAATCATGCAGCTTTGTAGATAGGAACTTGGTTTTGGGCCGCTGTGGATTCCACATAAAATACATATATGAATTTTATGAAAAATTAATACCGTGCAATGGTCGCGTTTACTTCATCGAAAATTATTCTGTCGACAATCATTTCATCGAAAGTTCGTTTCGTCGAATGTTCATTTCGTCGAAAATTATTTCATCCTCGAGCCAGAGACCGAACGAGTTAGATGTGAGGAGTGTGGGAAGTTAGTTAAGAAATTAGGTGAGGAAAGCGGGGTGTGTGGGAAGTGTGAGGAGAAATTTGTTTAATGAAGTTTTTTTTTGTGATGGAATAATTTTCGACGAAATGAACATTCGACGAAATGAACTTTCGACGAAATGAACTTTCGATGAAATGAATTTTCAACGAAATGACTGTCGACGAAATGATTGTCAACGAAATGAATCAGACCCCTTTACAAATTGTGCAAAACATTCTCTTCATTACTTCATCATATTTTAACCATTTATATATGCTTGAAACTTCTTCCTGATTTTTAAAATGCACTTTTTTATTTGACATTTTAATATGGTTTTCACTTGATTCACTTTTTTTATTTGATTTTTTTGAAGTATCATCATCATCTGAGCCTTGAATTGTCAAATCATCTAAACCTTCAATATCTGATTCATCAATATTTGTTTCAAAATTTCAGTAGTCAAATTATCTAATCCTTCTTATTCTATATTATTTATTTATAATTTATTTTTTTGAATAAGGGAAAACAAATAAATACACATAAATTCATATTTAAGTGTATATATTTTTAAATTTAATAATTTAAAATTCAAAAGATACAAATTATGGTACTTTTCTAAAATATTGAAGTAATGACACACATATATGTACAGTATACATTATTTAGTATAAAATTTTTTTATGTGGATGGAAATCTGTATGTACAAAAAAAAAAATATAAAAAGGAAAAGGAAAAGGAAAAATATCCAGCAACTCTTTTTTTTCCTGAAGTTAAAAATTTTTAAAGGAAAATCCAGATTTTTAAAGTACTATTTCCAGCCCTGATTGCCTATTTATTATTTAAAATAAAATGAAAATCAATCAACAGTTAATATGTTTACAAAAACAATGGTAATGGTAGTAAGTGAAAAAAATACTTACCTTTTATTTATTATTTAAAATAAACGAAAATCAAGAATAATATTGGCTGTAATAATAATGAAGAAAATACTTACTTTCTATTTATTACTAAAAATAAAACGAAAATCAACAGTTAATATGTTTTCAAAAACAATGAATGATATTGAGTGTAATAATAATGAAATGATAAAAATACTCACACACTATTTATTATTTAAAATAAAACAAAAATCAACAGTTTAATATTTTCAAAAAAACAATGATATTGAACTGTAACAATAGTGAAATGATGAGAATACTTACTTGCTATTTATTATTTAAAATAAATGAAAGCCAACAGTTAATATTTTTTCAAAAACAATGATATTGACTGTAATAATAGTGAAATGATGAGAATACTTACTTCCTATATTTATAATTTAAAATAAAATGAAAATCAATAGTTAATATTTTCAAAAAAACAATGATATTGACTGTAATGATAGGAATACCCACACACTATTTATTATTTAAGATAAAACGAAAATCAACAGTTAATATACTTTCAAAAAACCAATGATATTGACTGTAACAATAGTGAAATGATGAAAATACTTACATCCTATATTTATTATTTAAGATAAAACAAAAATCAACAGTTAATATGTTTTCAAAAAAACAATGATATTGACTGTAATAATAGTGAAATGATGAAAATACTTACATCCTATATTTATTATTTAAAATAAAACAAAAATCAACAGTTAATATTTTCAAAAAAAAAAAGATATTGACTGTAACAATACTTACATACTGTTTATTATTTAAAACAAATGAAAGCTAACAGTTAATATATTTCAAAAAACAATGATATTGACTGTAACAATAGTTAAATGATGAGAATACTTACATCCTATTTATTATTTAAAATAAATGAAAACCAACAGTTAATATGTTTTCAAAATCAACAATATTGACTGTAACAATAGTGAAATGATGAGAATACCTACCCACTACACATTATTTAAAATAAAATGAAAGCTAATGGTTAATATTTTTTCAAAAACAATGATATTGACTGTAACAATAGTGAAATGATGAGAATACTTACATCCTATATTTATTATTTAAAATAAATGAAAGCTAACAGTTAATATGTTTTCAAAAACAATGATATTGGCTGTAACAATAGTAAATGATGAGAATACTTACATACTATTTATTATTTAAAATAAAACGAAAATCAACAGTTAATATTTTTTCAAATTGACTGTAATAATAGTGAAATGATGAAAATACTTACATCCTATATTTATTATTTAAGATAAAACGAAAATCAACAGTTAATATGTTTTCAAAAACAATGATATTGGCTGTAACAATAGTGAAATGATGAGAATACTTACAAACTACGCATTATTTAAAATAAATGAAAGCTAACGGTTAATATGTTTTCAAAAACAATGATATTGGCTGTAACAATAGTAAATTATGAGAATACTTACAGGCTATTTATTATTTAAAATAAATGAAAGATAACAGTTAATATTTTTTCAAAAACAATGATATTGACTGTAACAATAGTGAAATGATGAAAATACTTACCCGCTACACATTATTTAAAATAAAACGAAAATCAACAGTTAATATTTTTTTTTTCAAAAACAATGATATTGACTGTAACAATAGTGAAATGATGAGAATGCTTACCCGCTACACATTATTTAAAATAAAATGAAAACCAACAGTTAATATTTTTTCAAAAACAATGATATTGACTGTAATAATAATGAAATGATGAAAATACTTTACCCGCTACGCATTATTTAAAATAAAATGAAAACCAACAGTTAATATGTTTTCAAAAACAATGATATTGACTCTAATAATAGTGAAATGATGAGAATACTTACAAACTACCCATTATTTTAAATAAAATGAAAACCAACAGTTAATATGTTTTCAAAAACAATGATATTGATTGTAATAATAGTACAAAAATACTTACCACTCTATTTATTATTTAGAATAAAATGAAAACCAATAATTAATATGTTTTCAAAAACACAATATTGACTGTAATAATAGTACAAAAATACTTACGGAACTATTTATTATTTAAAATCAAATGAAACCCAATAGTTAGTATTTTTCAAAAACAATGATATCAAATATAATGATATTTATTGTAATAGTAAATATAATAATAAATGAAGTACTTTGCTTCGCCAAATTATTGTTATCAATTGGGCTTGCTAAATCCACAACAGCAAAGATAATCAAAAAGAGAAGAGAAATATTGAATTTCATTTTGATTTGCTCAGATAATTTTTTCTGTCAATTTTTCACTTTTTCATGATTTTCAAATTGTATGGGATTAATAAAAAAAAATGAAAGCGAATTTTGTTTTTTCAAATTGTATGCAGTTGTTATTGTAATTAGGATTTAAAGCTGATTTGTTGGTCGAAATACCCTAATTCCGAATCAAATCTTTTTATTTCTATTTATATCTTTATTATTTTTCTTATTTTATTATAATAAAAATTTTCAATATTGCCGGCAATTCTTTTGAAAGTTTTTTTATTGAGATTTTTATTTTTTTGTTTTTTTTTTTATACCCATACCAGACTAGGACAAATACATTTTATAGACTGTTAATTCTCGACGACCTTTTCTTCTTCGTTTGGAAATACTGAATAATTTTTTTTCATACTAGTATAGAACAGCTCGTGTAACAAAAACGATTTTTTGCATTCCGTATTTTTATTTTCTATAGGGTATATCAGATATAACAACTACTTACATGATGAAACTGTTATATTACGCTCTAATGAACAGACTACTAGCTTCGAATCTTGACGATAATCAGCCACCATCAAAGCCTCTTCCGCATTACTTTTTTTATTAAGAACCATATAATCATTAGATTTTAAGTAATAATTTTGTTTGTAATTGTAATTGTAATTGCCATAATAATACTGTCTCATACGAATCCATTCCGATATCAATGAATGATTAGCAGTAACAAGAAAATATTTGTCATCATAATAAATACTTGGGGTATCGTCACTATAAATATTATGTGTATCAAGAAGTTCTAAATGGTCATCACTGGCCTTGCTGTCATATTCCATGGAATATACTTTATACTTTTTTTCATCTCTATCGCTTCTTCTCAACATTATTAATTCCACTGATTCAGAGTTCGACTTGCTATTGTTCTGAAAAATAACTTTTGTATATTTTTCTTTTTTGTTATCTTTTTTTTCTTTTTCTTTTTCTTTTTCTTTTTCTATTTCTATTTCTATTTCTATTTCTATTTCTTTTTCTTTTCCTTTTTCTTTTTCATCAATTTTATCTTTTTCATCAATTTTGTCTTTTTCAACAATTTTATCTTTTTTAGTTTTCTTGTCAATTTTGTCAGGATACCCGATGCGGTTTCCATTTTTTAGATTGAACAATACTAAAAAATATATATATTAACATTATTGTATTTTTTTAAAAAACTAAATAAACTAGGAGTAATTACTTACTGCAATATTCACTACCGTCTATTTTTATAACTGCACATTGATTATCAGAAACTTCATCGATATAAATCTTAGTCTTGGTTTTGTCCTCATCATTAACAATATTATTATCAGGAATTTTAAAATTCTTATCAAAACTCTTATTGTACTTGTAAGTTTTAGAACAACTTAAAAAATTTTCTTCATCAACTGTCCATAAAATGATGATTCCACCGTTTTCGTTTCTACAATGAGTTACAATACATTTATGATTGGGACTATACTTCATTTCTTCAATATAGTCTCCACATTCCCATTCTTGGTTATGCCCGCGTTTTTCTTTATTAGATTCGTTCCAACCTAGTTTTTTAATGTCAGTCCAGTGTTAGTGTGCCATCATTGTCTTCGTTGTTGACATTGTTATTATTTGCGTCACCATTGTCTTTGTCGTTGTCATTGTTTTATTTGCGTTGTCATTGTCAATATGAGCAATAATTTCTTTAGGGTCACTTTCATTAATATCAACACTCATTTTTTTTAATTAAAGTTGACAATTATTTGTTATTATTATCAGTTATTATATTGCAAACCCATTCATTATATGTATCATATTTGGTAATTTTGCAAATGTTTCACAGATCACGAATTAATCTAGTTATCTTTTTATTTAAAGCTAAATCATAAATTTTTTAATTGTTGTTCCTGAACAGAAAAATATTTTGATAAATATTTTTTGGTTTTTCTCTATTGTTACTGTATTATTGAAGGTTTATTATTGCAAAGTAACTTATTCATATGAATATTATAAAAGCTTCATAATTATTTCCTATAATAATTATAAAAAGCTTTTGCACATGATAAATTATGTATTAAAGTACGTAATTATTCATTCCTAATCTATCCCAATCATATATCACGTTATTAATATTAAAATAAGAAATGTTCGAGATTAGTAGTAGATGAGTGTGTAAAAAAAATCTAGCTTCTTGGGAACAACTTATGAAACAAAGGAGAGATTGGTACCTAATCATTATTAATTAATAACAATTCAATCATTCTAGTAATGTATAACACATTTATTAAATATTAATATGATTCTTATTATTTTAACTAGAGTGATGACGAGTGATGATAGCCACCACCACCATTCTTATGATAAACACTTACTTGCATGTATCTTTTCTTCCAGTTTCTTGTTTCTTTTTCTTTGGATTCTAACAGATATTATTATTATTTAGAAAAAGAATTGTTACTTGATCAACAAACGTATACACATTAATTATTTATGGAACCCTATTGCTTTTTTTTTGTTGACTCAATTGATTTTTTTTTTTTTTTAGAAAAACAATTTATTATCAATTGTCATTATCGGTAAAAAAATTTAAAAATTCACCATCAGTATTATTCATCAATCGAATTAAGAAGATTAGCTGTATCAAAAGGATAAAGGTTTGCTGGTGACAGCTTTATTATGAGCGTAATTTATTATAAATAAATCTCATTTATATACTTTTTTTATATTTATGTTCCGGGGTCAAGTAATTTAGTGTATAGTTATTATCAAATGAAAATTTTACGCAAAAGCTATGGAAATTTTTAAGTTACTTTGCAATAATAAGCACATCTTTATCTTTATCCTTATTGCAATGGTATTGTATTTCAGTGCATTTCAGCGTCACAAACTAAATATATATAATGTTCTAAAACATGGAGAGGCACCTCACTAGTTATTATATAAGAAATATTAAAAAGGCTTTAATGGCTTTCTAGTCCGCGAATGAATCAGAGGATTCGGCGGTGATGAAAACTGCTAATTGTCAACCTTTACACTAGTGTTGGTCGCCAAAACTATTTTGAAGAGACGAAAGTCAAAACTAAAATTAAAAGTTATATGTCAAAACTAAATCAAAAGTCAATAGTCAAAAATCAAAACTAGTTTCGACTTGTGACGAAACCTTTTGACTTTCGCACGGTTGCGAAACTCTCCAGTTTTGGAAACCAACACTACTTTACACACAAAAAGTTGCATAAAAAAAAAAAAAACCAATAATAATTAACATATGAAATTACAGAGAATGTGACCATACGTCATAATTGACCATAGAGACAAATGTGAAATAATCTACTGTATTTTTCAAATCGATAGACTATTCATTCAAAAGCAAAAATTTTGGAAGTACATGTATCTATTAAAAGATCATTTTTTTTGGTTTGATAGAAACAATCTAAGCAAGAACCATGATTGACCCTGAGTTTGGTAGAAATATCAATCATTTGATAGTTTAACGCTCATAACCCATAACCCTGTGTTCTGATTATAACACGTGTTTCTAAACTTTTGTTCAGGCAATAAAAAAAAAAAAGCATAAATTTAAAAATTTTTTTTACCAAAACCTAATCTACAAATAAATTTAATGGGAACGTGCATAAAATTTTAAATAAATTTATCGTAATAAAACGTTCGGTTCACTAGTAAAACTGGTGGTTTATGAACCAACACACACCGTTCCAATCCCTAATCGCCAGTGTTGTTGGCGGACGCGGACATGGACACGGACTGTCCGTGTTCATGTCCGTCACTTTAAATGTCCCAGACCATTCTTGGACAAAAATATAAATTTTTGTCTACTACCTCTTTCTTAAAGCTTTGGTGAATCTGTAAACACTTTATAATACAATTAACAAAGCAATAAAGCTCCTCTAGAGTTCCTTTTATTTGCTTTACTTTTACTTTCTTTGGTCAATTGAAGTCAGCTGTATGTTTGCAACAATTACTTTAGAATAAAATAATTCAATATGTGATAATGACTTGTATAGGTGGTCAATTAACAAAAAATTAAACAAAAATATTTACACTTAACAAAAACCAAAAAATTAAACCTTTGCTTTCTTACTAAAACAAATATCTAAAAAAAAAATCTTTGC
>CAJVPN010001760.1:0-12091 GCA_910592215.1 Entrophospora candida
TGGTAGTATTGCCTTTTGTGGCTTAACTTTTGGGCTATTCTTGTCAGTTAATTGCAAGCAACTCATAATAATTCGGTTCTTGTCAATTAATTAGTTTATGAATCTACTTTGGTTCTCGCTTGTTGCCTCTTTCTTGTTTGTAAGTACACTTAATGGTGCCAGATGAATAAAACAACTTTTTTACAAAGCTCAAAGGCTTCTATAAAGTTTCTTTTATTCACTTGTAATTGATTTATTTCAGTTGTTTACATTTATTGGTCGATTGCAAACTCGCTTTGGTTTGTTTGAAAAACAACTTGAGTAGCTTGTTTAACAGCCTTATGTTTATGATTACAATAATACTACCAGTATTCCTTTGGACGATATTTCATTAGCACTCACTAGTTAACCAACCTTAGTCCTAACCTTTGCTTGCTCGCTAAAGCAAATAAAATATGACTTTTTACCAAAACTCCACAATTGTTAACTTTTACCAAGGCACTACACTTGTTGCTTTATCAAAGCGCCTTAAAGCAAAGAAATAAAGACAACGATTTTAAATAATGATTCTATCCGAGTTTTATTTATTAGTATGTTAACTATCTATTATTCTCCCCTGCTTTTCAAGCGAGGACCTATCCCTATTCAAGTTAAATTGATCATATAATAAAGAAGGTATCATTGCAAAAGTAACTTGATCAATATTCTAATAATTTTGTGCAAGTAGGTCTACACTAAAATCAGTTTTGATACCGGAACATGAAATGAAGCACGCGATAATTTTATCATTATTAATATAAGAAGTGTTCGACCTTAATAGTAAATGTGTGAGTGTGTATTCAGTAAAGAAAGTTTAGCTCCTTGGGAACAACTGATGAAACAAAGAGAGATTCAGATACACAAGGGAAATTGAAGAGAATATATATATTTATATATATTTTTTTTTTGCGAGCTTTTATATTTTAAAGTAAGTTTACTTGAATTGATGGCAGCGAATTTGACGTAATAGATTTACAACTTTGGTGGCATTTCGTCAAACAACATTAGTACTAGTTCGGACTTGGGTTTACCAAGAATGAACTGTTAACATCCTTATTTTCTATCCTTTCTGTATCTGTCTTATGCTGATCACATAATAAAATAAATTTATCAATCTTAAGAAATTTTCTTTCTTTGTCTCTTTATTTACAATTCTTGTTCTTTTCAATATAAATAAATTCATAGAAGAATAGGCGATGTTCAATATAAATACATAATTAATTCCAAATGCGGTAATTTGGTTGATAAACTTTAACACCAAGATTTTTTTTTTTTAGAAGTCCTGAAGTCAAATTTGGTGGGCAAAAAATTCGGAAAAAGCACTTGAAAAAAATCGTTTCGCGTGACAAAATCGCTCGACTAATTTCTAAAAATAAAAAATAAAAAATAAAAAAAATAATAATGTATCAAGAAAAACACGAACCAATGGATATTGATTCGGCTTGTAAAGAAGATAATTTACCTTGGTATCTTTTTATCTCACACACATACATATATATATATATAATTTTTTTAAAATAATAGATATAACTGAAAAATTTTGTGTCTAGGGTTGAAAAGTATCGTCCAAAAACGCTTGATGAGCTTTTATCACATAAAAATATCATTACAACAAGTTGTTTTTATATGCATACATGCTTACATATATATATTTAAAAGTTGTGACGTGTAAAAATTTTTTTTTTGAAATTCTAATATCATCCATCATTTATTCTTTATTATTATCTCAAGTTGAAGCATATATCAATAGAGATCAACTTCCACATTTATTATTTTATGGTCCACCTGGAACTGGCAAAACATCAACAATTTTTGCGGTTGCTAATAAAATATATGGAGATAAATGGAAATCAATGGTTATGGAAGTAGGTTAAATTATTTATATGATATAAAGTAAACACATACAAGTTTTTAAGTTATAATTAAATTTCTATAGTTAAATGCATCTGATGATAGAGGAATAGATGTTGTTCGTGAACAAATTAAAAATTTTGCAAGTACGCGTAATATATTTAGGTATTTATATAATTTGATCGGTATCAAATGTATTTTTATATATGTGAGCAATTTATTAATAGCAATCTTAATAATATTTAAGTTCGAATATAAAGTTGATTATACTGGATGAAGCTGATGCCATGACACAACCTGCTCAAAATGCATTGAGAAGAAGTTAATAAACTATTTATATTTTATATCTTTATATATATATATTATATATACTGCAAACTAATCAATTCATTTATTAAATTAATTACATAGTTATTGAAAAGTATACACAAAATGTACGCTTCTGTATCATTTGTAACTATCCACTCAAGATCATTCCTGCAGTTCAATCTCGTTGTACAAAATTTCGATTTTCTCCTTTAGGCAAAGATCAAATTATTTCTTGTTTGAATGACATAGTTGAGGCAGAACGGTAACAAAAAATTGTTTTTAAAAAAAAGACCATTTATTACAAACTTTCTGGTGGGCAAAATTTTAAAGTTTATATTATTATAGCATAAATATTTCCCAAGATGGGATAGAAGCATTAATTAAAATTTCATGTGGTGATATGCGAAGAGTATTAAATATTTTACAGGTGATTTGTGCATTTATTACATAACGTTTTGTAAAATTTTATTTAACTAAAAGAAAAAAACTACACCATTTGCTATTTAGGCATGTCATGCAACAAATGAATTCATAGATGAAGATGCTATATGTAATTGTACAGGAAGACCTAATACTAAAGATATAGAATTAATAGTAAAGACAATGACTTATGATGATTATTCAACAGCACATTCCAGTTAGTTTTAATTTTTGACATTATGTAAAATTTAATTAGTTGTGTAAATAACTTGGCAAGTTAAATATAAAAATATATGTACTATTCCATATATATAGATATCCAGAAGCTCAAGACAGAAAAAGGTCTTGCTTTACAAGATATATTGACAGATCTTTGTTATAACTTAAGAAAATCATTTATCACTGATGAAGAATTGTTTGAAAATATTGGAGAAATTGAGTAAGAAAATTCTAATTTTATATTATCTGGTTTTATTATAAACTATATTATTATTAATATATATTATAATTATAAGATATCGACTTGCAACTGGAGCTACTGAAAAACATCAATTAACAGCATTCATAGGATCATTCAAAAAATCACTCAAGGTGTAAGAAGTACAATTTTGCACATGATAGATCAACTAGTGTAAAAAACCATACATGCAACTTTTAAAAACAAATTCTTTTGTAAACAGCACCTTAAATCATTAATTCATTATATTAATAAAACTAAATTCATAATTTCATAGAGTTCACAAACATTTAATTTCCAATTGAAATATAACTGAAGAGGTAGTTACTTCTCCAAATATTTTATATAGAAAGGCCCAAAAAACAATATCATTGATAATGATAGTGAAGAAAAATCAGATTGAAAAGATGAAGGTAAATTAAATCCAAAAAGTGTAAATATTATTGATATATGATCTAAATCACAATTATAGAGTTATAAAATTATTATTAAATACATTAAATACTAATAATTTATTATAAAACTTTGTTTAAACTCAAATAACTTACTTCCATTCCACTAAATCCTTCATAGTTTAGTATTAACCTCCATATTATTATCAAGAGATGAAACATGAAACATGTTCTAAAATCACTCTTTGGTGATCCTTTTGTCAACAGATAATTCTGTCTGTCTGTCTGTCTGTCTGTCACCAACCAATTCTGTTTTTTTTTTGATAAATATAATATTGCAACAAATATAAATGCAAGTAAATTATATGTCAAAATGGTAACGGATTCTGGTAATTGAATTTTTTTGGAAAGTGAAGTAAAGTTAAGGAAGGGTAGAGGTAATCACGTGTTATTTTATATCCAAATTTGGGCATGTTACATTGGTAAAAAAAAAACGCGAAAAAAATAGAATTTAAAACGAATCCAAAAATCAATAATTTTAATTAAAATAATTTCACTCTGCCAGCAAGTCTTTTTGTTCTTTTATTAGCTTTCAAATAAGCTTAGGTTTCCTATAACATGCCAAAGGTTAAAACACGAAAAAAAATGCGTATAAACAATGCCCAAAATCATATAGAAAATAAAAATATTAGCACAGAAGAAACAATCAATGGCAATGATATGGAAGAAATTCAACCAAATGAAGAGAATACACTAACCAACAATAACCAAATAACAACTGAATCAAAACTTCTTGAGGTTGTCAATGATAACCCTGAGAATGAAGAAAAAGAATGGAAAACAATTGAAAAGAAAAAAGGTCATATAATTGCAATTGATGAAGAAAATATCCCTGGGAAAAACAAACCAGAAAAGATAAGATATGTTGAAAACATCCTCAATGATACCAAAAATCTTATTGGAATCAAATGTGCTTTCAAATATGAAAAAAAACGGGTATTAGCTACATACAATAATCCAGAATCAGCAAATAAAGCATGCACCAAGAAAATTGCTGAAAATTAGTGTTCCATGTCGCAATCCAAAAAAGGAAACTAAAGTGGTCGCAAAGTGGTTGCAACCAGGTGTCGCAAACCATTTTTATATGTCGCAAATATGGTTGCAACCATCACCAAGAATTGCGACCAGCATCTATACTGAAAATAATGATTTCCACTTCGAATTACTTCAAGACCCAAGACACTGCAATGAGTGGGCTGAAAGATCTATTCGAATAAGTGATATCCCATTAGACATAAGAAAATAAGTGTTAAAAGAAATTTTAGAACAATATGGAGAAATAGAAAGACTAGCTTTACATTTATCAGGAAGATTGTATGTTGCTATAGCAACCTACAAAAAAATTGAAGATGCAAACAAACTCATGAATAAATGGTCTATTGACCCTATCTAATTAATTAATTTAATTAATTACTATCTTACCAGGGGGACACCTTTGATAAGTATAGTTGTATATAATTTTATCTTTATTTTAAGACGTGCTTGACTCAGACAGGTAGAAATATCTACTGTTGAGAAATTTGTTATCAGGAAGGCAATGGTATTGCCGAGGTTAATCTAAAAGGGTTTAACCAATAGAATTGAAATTGTAATTAAGCATAGGACACAACTAGAGTATTGAAATTGAAGTATTTGTATTAAATAAATACATTGAAACTGTGAGATTTGGACACAATCTCACAATATCAGAAATATATATTCAATAATTTATATAAAAGAGAAAATAGAATCCTCAACTGGTTCCATGAAAAATAATTATGTTAGATTTAAATCATTTATTATTACTAAAATAAACTGTCTTGAGACCTGAAATTTATTGATCAACTAAAACAGATAAACAAATAAATAAAAGATAATTATTGTTATTTCTAAAAAAAACAGTTGAAGAAAGTCGATTATAAATAAAACAATATAACAGATTTTTTTTAATTCTAGGAAAAATTTTAACATAAATAATAAAATGCATAAATCAGTCTTGTAAAAAAATTATATGTGCTAAAAATTTTTTTTTTGCTGTAGTGTTATCATTTGATCTAATAGAATCTATTTGAAACTACCAAAAAAAAAAAAACAAATAAGCAAATGTTTAAAATTTAGTTTTATAAAAAAAAAGAAATAAAGAAACTTTAAATTATATAAAAAATGGTTGATTTATCAAAAAATATTTTATAATATTAAAAAAAAAATTTTTTTTATTAACATTTAAAATAATATTCTTTCAAATAAACCTTTTTTAAAAAAATGTCTTTTAAATTGATCACCACTTATGTATTGATTTAATAATTAATTCTAAAGAAACAAACAATTTTAGAGTTATTGAAGCTGCCTTTTATAATAAAAATTCATTAATACCTTTATTTGTTGATGAATTAGTGGAAGGTGCAAACTGATGAAATAAAAGTAAAATTCTTGCATAATTAAATCATAGAGTGTTACTAAACATAACAGGCAGTCATATAATTGGTTACTAGAATTAAAAACCGATTCTGCTCATATTTTTTCTGCCAAATCCAAATGTAAACTCTGTAACCAGTTATATATAACTACTGTTTCATTTAGTAATTCACTCAAAATTATTAAATATCTATTATTTGATTTTTAAATAGAGGTGGATTGCAAATTTTAAAAAAAGAAATAATATTAAAAAATATTAAAAAATATTATAAATCAGGAGAAGCAGCAAGTGTGCCAATAAATAAATTACATACATTTAGAACTGAGCTACAATCTATAATTTAGAAGTTTAGAAGACGTGTATAATGAAACTGGTCTCTACTGGAAATTAGAACCTCATAAACCTCTTGCTAGTGGACCTATTACTGGATTAAAGAAACCAAAAGATAGAATTACCATAATGCTTACATGTAATGAAATCGGAACTCATAAATTACCTTCAGAATTTATTTATAAATATAAAAATCCACATTGTATTCACAATATTGATAAAAAATGCTTCCTCTATGGTATTACTGGAAGGATTCATCATGGATGCAAATAATTTAATAAAAAGATGCAAAAAAAGACAAAGAAAAATTTTATCATTAGTAGATAATTTTTCACCCCATCAGTGAAGAGATTTGAGCAATATTAAATTATATTTTCTTCCACCAAATACAACTTCTCATCTTCAGCTAATTGATCAGGGCATAATAAGATCATTCAAAGTAATTATATTTTTTTAATGTAAAAAAGATTTTTTTCCCATTTTAATAAAAAATTTTACCTTTTTATTCCCAAATTAAATATTTTGAATGCAATTAATTGTACTGCACAAGCATGGAATAGTGTCACTAATGATACAATATACTGTTTGTTGGAAAGAACAGGTATTTTACCTAATAAGAATGAGGAAATGTATGAAGAACCAAACGATTTAGAAAATGAATTAGAAAGTGAAGAAAATGCAGTCCAATCACTCATCATTCAAATGAATGTTGATGATATCATGGCAAGTAATTATATTAAGATTGACGCCAGAATAGAAATTGCTGAAATGGTTGATGAGGAGAAAATAATTGCTGCAGTGCCAGAAGAAGAAAAAGAAGCTCCAAACAATCCAATATCAAATATAGTCACTTTGGATAGTATTAACAAAATTCTAATATTAAGTAAATGGCTCGGTAATCTCAGGATTGAAAGACCTGCAACATCAATTAGAAGAAAACAAAATACTTTTATAAAGCAACTTACCTTGGAAAGTTTTTGTGACAAATAATATCTATCATGCCCAACTTATCGAATTTACATGTGTATAATACGTGTGTTTTTTTCAAAATAAACATCTGTATTCTGAGATTGATAAAAGAAGAGCATATGTGGGGAGGCTCCGGGCCTTGTAAAAGGACAAGCGGAGTTCACAAGCACAGCAGACAAGTGGGGAGGCTCCGGGCCTTATAAAAGGACAAGCGGAGTTCACAAGCACAAGCCTGACCCTTCCTTCAATAAAAGGATACAGAATCAAAATTTTGAAAAATTGTTTTTACAGGTGATGAATCTCTTGACGTTTATGCACGTTTTGTACAAAGTTTTCAAAACAAACTATGTAATGTTTGTCAATTGAATTTTACTATGATCATCTCTGCAGATCATTATTAGTTTTCTACACATGATTGGCGAAACACGAATTAATATTAATATTTAATACGCGAGTGATAAATAAAACGGGATTTATTGTGACCTAGTCTCTTTCATTTAATATTTTTATATTTAAATTATTTAAATTCATGTTGCAAACAGTATACCAAACATTCACTCAAATAGGTGGATGAATGGCCGAGATGAAATAGGAAATGAATAGATGAAAGAAAATATAGATTAAATTTTTTGCCTTAACTTTTAATCTTCTCGTGGAGGGCATCATGACTAACGCAGTTAGGATAAAAGGTAACTAAAATAGAAAATTTTATCTAATAAGAAAAAATCATGTGATATTTATGGACTCTTACTAGTTGGCAACAAATTTGATTGGGTAAAAAAATTTTATTTTTTCTTCTTACAAAAAAAGGATAATAATGACAATTGTTTCAGATAATGGACCGTCTAACAAAGAATCTGAATATTTAGTAAGTGAAATAATAATGGTGATAATTATAATGATGATGATCATAAATAATAATAATGATGATGATGATGATGATGGTGATAAATAGGATCCTTCAAAAGATTGGGAAGAATTTGAAAAAGAATATGATTCTGATGAAGATCCTAATATAGATGAGTAAGTCACATTATTATGTTAATTTATTTATTTATTTTTATGTAATGAATCATAATTTATATAAAGTTCTTGGGGCGATTGGAATGAAGAAGAATTATAGCCAACATTATGTTTATTTTGTGAAACAATATCACCATCTACCAAAGATACCAAATTTCATATGAAGGATATTCATGGATTTGATTTATTAAAAATCAAAAAAAATATAGGTAATCATATATCTGCAGATGTTATCATCTCATTTTATATAATCTTTTTTTTTCTTACCATTTGTAGGATCCTTTTTAAAAAATTTGCAGGATTAGATTTTTATCAAACAATCATATTAATAAATTATATTCGATACAAAACATTAAATAATTCAATTCATGTATGGCATGTAATCAATTGTTTGAGAATTCAGAGAAACTATTGGAACATATGAAACAGGAGAATTGTTTTATTAAAGTACCTGATTTAAGTAATTCTTTCTGGAAAGATACAATGTGATTATTATTATTTATTTTATTATTACTATTATTATAATTTGGGTAGTTTATTTTTAGAACTAATAATAATATTTGAAAAAGATATTTGATACCAACACAAAAAGATGATCCATTATTAAATGGATTTGATGATGACAACGATGATGATGATGATGTGCCATTAAATCTTCCCTGATGGTATTGTAGTTATACCTGAAAATTCTCCTAAAGAAGTGGAAGAATTTAAACAATTTCTAAATTCAAGCTTTACAACCACATAAAAAAAAAAGCAAACAAAGAACAATTCATCATTATAAAATAAAAAAATATGGTTTATTGTGTCTTTTTAAATGAATGAAAAACTTTATTGTTCTTGTTTGTAGTAGCACTTAATTTTGTTGTCTTTTTAGCTCAGTATCAATTTTACTCTGTATATGATTCTCTTGCTTTTCCAGTATTCAAAGATCAACAATAGCATTGTTTTTGAGGGAATTATTAAAAATATTCTCTCATATATGTGATTATTGAGCCTTAGCATTTTAAATAATTGCACCACTCCTGAAATTATTGAACTCAAGGAAGAATTATTTGAAAAAATTCAGAATTTTTAATTATTTTGTTAAGTAATACATTTATATAGCATTTAGTTCATTCTTTTACAGAAGTCAAGTTAAACTGACCTCCACACATATAGATGCAGTGCAATAGGCATTGATTCAAAGGGGGATAAAGCAAGCAGTGTGTTCTAATATTTGCATTTGGGCCCTTTGTCTTTTGAAGCACCTTGTGTAAGGAATTCATTCCAAGTTGAATATGGATAATGAAAGTGTAGCTACACAAGAGCGGAAAGAATAGTTCTTATATACCTAGTACCCAAGTACAACATGTATAATTGGATTCATCCCATCTTTTGGAATTGATTTTTTAAGGACTTAAACCATCATTGGCGATGCACTAACTGAGAATTTGAAGCCAAAAAAAGTTCTGTCAAAGTTGGCGGACATTACAACTTGCAATTGTATACAATAGTTAAGTGGAAATTTTTGCCTGAGATCCTGAATTCTATAACAAATCACCCTCATAGGAATTCAAAAATAAAACTGGGTATAATATTTCCAGAAAAATTTTTGAAAAATCAATTAATAAACAAAAGAAAAAAGTTTGCTTATTTCAATTCAGTAAATTTGATATTTAACAATAATAATTGTTCCCCAAAATAAATTGATAAATTATAATTTATTTATATATGTTATTATATTATAATAATAGTAAAAGTATTCTACTTATTATTGTTAATATATTTAAAATTTAAAATATGACTTACCTATATATATGTGTATTTCATAAATTTTTTATCTATTATTTGTTATCAGTTTGACCCCATAGTCCTTTACCAGCTTTACGTTGTTCTTCAGCCATTCTTTTAAACATTTCAATAGTATCTCTTTCTTTTGCTTGATAGGCGATAGTCTTTTCTTTTAGACTTTCAGCTTTTTCAGCTTTTTGCTCTTGTTTTTTTTTTTCCTTCATTTCTTTTGATCGATTATAAGAAGTAAGTCTAATTTATTTTTTTCAAAAATTTATGATTAATTAAATACATGCACATCATATCATACGCAAATGTATGTCCTAATCCCAACTTTACCTTGTTTGAAAATCATCACCACCACCAATTAAATCATCATCATTTAATTCAACATCTGGACTCGTTTCTCTTCTATAATATGCATTTTTGACTTTTTTCTTTTCAATCATTGCTTCTCTACCTATATATTATATGTAATTATATATAATTTGTAAAAGTATATACAATAAAATTATATATATATATATATATATATATAAAATAATACTACCTGTAGGTTTTGGTAACAATTCATCCAAAACAGCATTATGAGTTTTTCTAAATTCTCTTTGTTCCTTTTTTTTTAAAGAACGTTCATAACGTTCTTTATCCTCTTCATCCATTCCTGAAAATCTCAATAAGAATTAAAACATTCATACATAATTTTTTAATTAGTTTATTATGAGAATAAAAAAGAATATTTAAAGTCAGGCAAATATACCTTCGTCAATATCATAAGATCTTTTAGTTGTTGGAGGTGGCATTGTTGGGCCTAAGAAAAAATATTTATATTACTAACAATAATAAGAAATCCTAATCCATTAAATATATCTAATTTGTGAATGTTATTATTACCAATTACTCTAGAAGGTCTTGACTCATCATTACTCCTGTTATTTGTTGACCTCATTTGTACTTCAGTAACAAACTTTACATTTGTTTGTCTATCTACAGAGTTTTTAATAACATCAAGTTCATCCTGATTTACATTAATATTCCATTTATATCTAGTACCTTCTGAATTAGTTAATTGTGAAGAACGCATTCCTTCATAATATTTTTCTATAAATAATATTTTTATTTTTATTTTTACTTTTTATTTTTCAATAAAAAGATTATAAAAACTTTATACAAGTGTATATACTAACTGTCTAATTTAACTTTATTCCAATAATTCACAAATTTTTTAAAGTATCGATGAGCTTCTTCAGTTTTCATTTCATCAAAAAATTTCTCTTTATATTCTCTCAGCCAAAGACGAAATTCTGTTGATTTTAAATAATAATCATCTTCTGATATATCTAAATAATGATAGCGTGAGTCTTTATGTATGGAATTAATAGTCTTTTTTGCTATTATCAAATCTTGTTTTAATAAATTAAACTATATATCAATTATTATTATAATACATTTAAATCCTTTTGGATATTTGATATCTTCATTTGAATCATTATCAGAATGTCGTTGTCGTTTATGACTTTTTTTCTTGTGTTGTTTTTTTATATGGCTATCTTCTTCATTTTTTTTATTACGATGTCTTTTCGGTCTTGGTGAAGACATTTTATTAATATTAATAATATTAATATAAAAAAATTGCCGTAAAAATTATAATAGTAAGTCGCACAAAATATTAAAAAATCCCATAATTTTTGGATTTATACATAAATGAACTAGTTTTGTGACATTTGATTTTCATACTTACCTGGCGCGGTACTGCCATGACCAAGAAGGTGGCGGTACGGGTGATGGTTGCTGGCATTGCACAACGCCTGGTGACTACTACTCCGAATATCCTTATGGGTATCTCGAGCGCGTAATTTTTTGTAGTTGGAGTGATTGTGGTACGCCGCAATTGCTCCTTTTTTTATTTTAAAGAAAGCAGTGAAGGGGATTAGTAAAGGGTCATTTATTAAAAATTTGAAATCTTAGATTTTAAAAAAACAATTAAAAAAGTTAAATTTTTTTTTTCATGTATTTTGACATTTGAATTTGTCACATGTGACAAAATCGATTGGCGATCTTTTTTATATTGTGTGACCGTTCGAATTCAATTAT
>CAJVPN010001761.1:0-12089 GCA_910592215.1 Entrophospora candida
GATAAGTTTTGAAGCTTGAGTCATGAACAATAAAACTTATCGGTTAAATTTTTTAAAATGATATAATTTTTTTTTGTCTTAGTATTTTGAAGTTGATCAATCGTTACTAAGCAATTAATGATTATAGATGATCTGCACCGTAGTTACACGATGAATTTTATAGGGAGAGAGTTTTCATATGAGCGGACCGAAAAAAATACCGTGCAGTGCAGAGTATGGAGGGTGTGCATTTATGGAGGTCTGACTGTAAGTAAGTTTTTGTTACAACAATTTTTTTTAGAAAAAGGGTAACCATAAAAAATCCGCATTAATATTAATTAGGTTTGTTGATCGAATACTCCAGTATGATCCAAATAAAGTAATACTTTAAATTCAACCGTGAGAATTTTAATCATATATTTTATTTATAAATATAATAAACAAAGACTTATTCTTTAAAAAAAAATGATGAAATTAAAATCATTTATAGTAAACAATCAAAGAATTATAATAAGTAGCAAAAATGATAATTTTATTAGAAATAATAATTTAAATAATTATAAGTTTAATGATTGTAAAAAGTCATCTTTGAATTTCTACAATAATAAATCTACGAATGGAATCTTTAATATTCACAAGAAGAAGGAATTGAAAAAAATTGATTTAAATACTTTTGTAAATTCAATCATTAGAAGAAATTATCATGATGAAGGAATTTTTGGATATCGTGTACCAAAGAAAACAAACATTCTTGATTGTAAACTTGCAAGAAAAATTTTTTATTGTTTATCGATTTTTAATATTCAATTTAAATTTTAATGTTATTATTTTTCCTATAATTATAATTATAATTATAATTATAAGATTCATCAGAAGAATTGTTAAATCGTGTAGAAAATGCAAATTTGCTTAGACTTGTAACTAATTATAGAACTTATGGACATAAAAATGGAGATATTGATCCTTTGGGAATAATTGAAAGAGAGTAAGTATAACATTGATAAATAAAAATAAATAACAAAACAAAATAAAAATAAATTATTTTAGAAATATTTGACAATTTTGCAATTTTATTTTAATTTAAAGAGAAGTAGCAGCACTTGATCATAGAAGATATGGATTAAATGATCCCAACAGATTTTATAATTTAAATGGTAATAAATAACATTTATTAAAAACGATAATAAGTGTATATGTAGATTGAATTATTATATTTTATATTTTAAGGAATTCTTCACGTAAACAATTCAAAAGATTCAAAAGATTCAAAAAAACAGGAAAAATTAGAAGAAATCATAAATTATTTAAAAAAAGTATATTGTGGTAGAGTTACTTATGAGTTTATGCACATACCAGTTAAGTTTTAATAACATTTTGATATTTACTTTTATTTCAAATTATTAAATCATTTATTCATTTATTAAATTTAGGATGCAAGCGAAAAAAGATGGTTTTATAATGTGATAGAATCAAATTATGAAGTTAATCTGAAATTTGAACAAAAAAAAAGAATTTTTGAATTATTAGTAAGATCAGAGGTGAAAATAAAGATAATATTAATGATCATTTAATTAATAAATTAAAATACCTATTCATATCCTCATCATCATCATCATTGAAAGGTATTTGATCATTTTATGGCAAAAAAATTTCCTCAAGTTAAAAGATATGGATTAGAAGGAGGTGAATCGATGATGGTTGCTTTAGATAAACTATTTGAAGTATCAAATAAAGGTTCACATTTAAAATATCTTATATAAATTATAATACATATATATATATATATATATATAATTTACAAAAAACAATATATTTATTATTTAGCTGGAATAGTTGAACTAGTAATGTGCATGCCACATAGAGGTCGATTAAATTTATTAACTGATTTATTAAAATTTTCTCCTATAAGATTGTTCCATAAAATCAAAGGCAATCCAGAATTTCCAGAGAATTTACCCGCAACTGGTGACGTTTTATCACATCTTGGTAAGTTAAACGTGCCTTATAATAAAATATAATTGATAAATTTATGTTTATATTTCATATTCTCACATATATTTATTTTTTTAATAAGCCTTTTCACCTGAATTAAAGTATTGCGATGATAAATTATTAAGTGTTTCAATGTTGAATAATCCTTCGCATCTCGAAGTAAATTTTTCTAATTTTATTATAAATTTAAGCATCTTTATGGATGAACTGAATGATATATATACTGACAATTAGGCAGTGAATCCAGTCGCAATGGGTAAAGCGAGAGCAAAGCAAATGGATTTATTAAGATTTGAGTCAGATTGCGAATTGGGTGATAAAGTTATGTGTATACAGTTACATGGTGATGCTGTAAGTAAACTTAAAAAGTAAAAATTAGATTATTTGATTTTATTTATTGAAAAATATATGTAAATGATTTTTAGGCATTTACAGGTCAAGGAATTGTAACGGAAAGTTTTGGATTATCAAATTTACCACATTTTTCATCGGGAGGTTCAATTCATATCGTGGTGAATAATCAATTAGGTTATACTACACCAGCTCAAAATGCTAGAAGTAGTTGGTATTGTAGTGATATTGGTAAAATTATAAATGCGCCTGTTATACATGTTAATGGTGATTATCCTGAGGTACATATAATTGAGAGAGTGAAATTTTTTAATATTCGATCATAACCAAATTTTGTTATTATATTAATGTATTTTTGATTTTTATTAGGACGTTACAAGGGCTGTTGAAGTTGCATTTGAATATCGTAATAGATTTAGAAAGGTAATATTTGCTATACATATATATAATATAAATAAAATATTGTATTATATCAATATCAATAATTTTTTAAAGGATGTGGTAATAGATTTAATAACATATCGTAGATGGGGTCATAATGAATTAGATGAACCAGCATTCACTCAACCATTAATGTATAGCATTATTAGATCAAGAAAAAGTGTACCAAAATTATACGAAGAAATATTATTAGTGAGTTATTTATTATATATTTATATATATTTTTGTTATTATTATTAATTAATGTATTTTTTCACAATGAGATAGAATGAAGGTCAAAAAAATTTAACTGAAAAAGAGAATTTAGAATTTAGAAATAATTATTTTAATTATTTAGATGAACAGCTTAAATTATCTGATGATTATAAACCAGAAGTATGTGATTAACAAATAACTCTAATCAATGATTTATAACTATTATTTTTGCTAATTAATATATTAAAATCATCATGATAAATATTATTATATACAAATATAGGCTGATGCTTTAGAGAAAAAATGGAGCGGTATGGTTTTTCCAAAAGAATCAATTATCAAATTGGACACAGGTTAATAATATTAACAGTAAATTAGTATATTAAAAAAAACCCCCCTTTTGATGAATTTAATTAATTGAATGAGTCAATTAATAAATTTAATTTTTAGGTATATCAAGAGAAATTTTGGAAAAAGTTGGAAGAATTTCGGTTAGCTTTCCGGACGAAATTGTAATTATAAAAATTAATAACAATTTATTCAATATTTTATATCTTTAATTAATTATTGATTGTTAATTGGATAGGTAATTCATCCAAGGCTTTTGAAATTTCATATACAATCAAGATTATTAAAATTATCCGAGGGCAAAAAGATTGATTGGGCTACGGCTGAGGTAATAAATTTCATAATGACAGTAGCCAATTAAAGTCATAACTAAAGAACTCCTAATCAAATTAATCAATTTATAGTCACTTGCTTTTGGAACCTTATTATTGGATGGTTACAATGTAAGAATATGTGGTCAAGATGTTGGTAGAGGCACATTCAGTCAAAGACATGCTATGTTTGTTTGTCAAAAAACTGAGAGAGTTCATATACCATTAAATAATTTAGATAAAAATCAAGGAATGCTTGAGGTAATAATCATTAACTATGATTTTTAATCTATTTTAAAATATTAACATATTAAAAAACATATTAGGTGGCAAATAGTAATTTAAGTGAATTGGCTGTAGTTGGATTTGAATATGGAATGTCATCTGAATCTCCAAATAATCTAATTATTTGGGAGGCTCAATTCGGCGATTTTTTTAATGGAGCCCAAATAATCATTGACACCTATATATCAAGTGGCGAAGGTATTAATCACTATTTAATATTATTCTATCGCGTTTAAATATTCATTATTTATTTTATTCATCAACAACATCAACATCATTATTGTTATTGTTATTTAGCAAAATGGTTAAGACAATCTGGATTAGTTATGTTATTGCCACATGGTTATGATGGTGCAGGTCCTGAACATTCAAGTGCTAGAATTGAACGATTTTTACAAGTAAATATTTTAATAATTTTCTAAATTTGATTTTATAATTATAATTTTAATTATATGCTTTGAAATTTTTTTTAGTTGACAAATGATAGATTCGATGTTTTAAATGATAATTCACCAATAAATACAAATATGCATATAGTTAATCCATCTACACCTGCTCAATATTTCCATGTTTTAAGAAGACAGGTAAAAAATCCTTTACTTACCATAATTGCAAAATAATTGAATTAATAATCAAGTTTTCATTTCTCCTTCCTTCCCGATTAATTAAATACAGATGTTGCGGAATTTCAGAAAACCATTAATTGTTATATCTCCAAAAATTTTATTAAGATCACCTGCAAGTATTATATTATTAACAATGTTAATTATTAATAGCATTAATACTAATAAATTATTTAATCGTTAGATTGCAGTATCAAATATTGAAGACATGCTACCAGGCACAACATTTAATCCTGTACTTTGTGACATCGATGTTAAGGATTATACAAAGTAAATTTTTATTCTTTATATTTATATATATAATTGTCACTAATCCATCACTTTTCTTTAATATTCTTCAAATCAGAGTTGAAAAACTTGTATTTATTTCTGGGAAAATATATTATGAGCTTTTAAAAGAACGAGAAAATCGTAATCTCAATGACTCGATCGCATTTATTAGAATTGAAGTAATTTTCTATATTTATTAGATATTTTAATAATAGTTATAGGTAACATCTAAATTATATATTTTAGGAATTATGTCCATTCCCTAAATATGATCTAGAACCAGTGATTAACAAATATCAGAATGTTAAAGGTAACTAATTATAAAATCATTTCTTTAAAAATAATTTAATTTAACAATTTTTCTCGCTTCTTGAAAGATTATATTTGGTGTCAGGAAGAATCACAAAACAATGGTGCCTACACGTTTATTGAACCAAGATTATCTCAATTATTGCCTATTGGGCATAAAGTAAGATTTTTTTAATTAGTCCTAATTGATAATTAATTATAATGAAGTATTATAATTATCTTTTTCTTATAGCTAAAGTATGTCGGTAGACCACCAACCTCTGCTCCAGCTGTTGGTGTTTCAAAATGGCATCACATAGAATATTCTAATATTCTAAAAGAATTGTTCAAAAATTAAATAGTTTATTTGAATTTACTAATAATAATTTATTGTTTAATTTATTTCATTTCAATTAATTAATTACATTTAAATGAATACAGGAATAACAAATAAATTAAATACAATAATAAATAAAAAATATACATAATGTTTTCACTAATATTACAAATATCTAACTTCATCAATACCCAAACTCCTTCTAACCTGTATTATGGCTACTAATTCTTTTATTGCCTCTTCCAAAATAACTACATTGTTAAGAAGCGTACTTAATGTAATTTCATTTGGCTTGGTTTCTTTTGTTTTAGTTCTTGTTTGTTTTTTAGATGACAATAATTCATCATCATCTTCGTCTTCACCAAGATCAACCGGGTCGTCTTCCTCGTCTTCATTAACAAAATGAGCAGGGAAAAGTGGTTGAATTTTAATATTTTCAGTCTCATGAAAATGCGTTGAAAGCGGTGTGATTAGATTAGATGAAAATTGTGAGGATTTAAATGATGATAATGGTGAATTAATAGGAGAGGATGATAGCGAATCTTTACGTGAAAGTGAACTGGCCCTTTTTGGAATCTTTTTTGGTGTTGAAGTTGACAAAGAGTTACTCCTACTAAGATCTTTACTAGAAGGTTTTCTAGGCAAATTTCCTGCAGATGAAGAATGGGCACTATTACTATTTCTCCTACTACGGGATGTGAAGTTTGTTTTTTGTTGACTAAAGAAATTTTCTTCAATTTCATCTTCTGTGTCTAGTAAACCTCTTCTCCTCTCATCAAGATATTGATCAAAATTTTCTATTTCGCTACGATAATAATCAACTTGTTGTGTTAAGGTTTTAAAAATTGTAAAGAATGGTGGAAAGTTAACCCACATTGTTACTGATCCAATAGCATTATTTGCTGATGCACTTTTCTCAACATCATGATCTATTGAACGATCATCTGATTCATCAAATTCATCATTTGGGCTATTCTCAGATCCAAGATGTTCATTATTACTTGCAATAATACCAAGCGAAAGTTCAAGATTTCTGGCCTCGTGTTGAAGACTTTCAAAATCTTTGGTCGAAGAATCATTCCGATTATCTAATCTATCAGCGCCACTAAATACCAACCAACCTTCTAATGATCTATATGGGCATATGGCAAGCGCTGAAATTACACCAGTCAAAGTAAGGTTTAATTCGGGCGAATGGGCAAAAAAATTAGAAAGAGTACCAATAAGGATTTGTAAAAGTGAATCACCAGGTTTTAAACGATCTGTAGGATTCAGTCTATGTTTTAGCACATGAAGGGTTTCCGTATGATTATGTTTTTTTGAGCTGTTTACTTGGCTACAAGAAGATAGATAACCTTTCCTGTTATTGGTTTTAGGATAAGCTGGTCCATCTTCTGTCCATTCTAAATCTTGTCCACTACGATAACACAAATCTGCTTCTATATTTGCTTCTGCATCACGTACATATAAATCATACCCATTTATAAATGTTTCAATGCTTTGACTTGGATCAATTGCTGAAATTAATGAATAAAAAAGATCTAATTCTCTCAAATGGTGACTTATAGTTGTAAGTTTAGGTGTTGGTACATGCCCATTTAAAGAGTTTATATCATCATTATAAGTAACCTCCATCAAATAATTTGGTCTAGGAAAACATGTTGCATTTTCATCCAACTCAATGTTTAATAGTTTTAAAGAATATCTACAATGTTTTGAAATTACAGTGTGAAGAAGTTTAAGAGCAGCAATGACAGTTGATTGTGAAGATGATCGTAAACGTGATAATATAAGATCTTGAAGTGTAAATCGTCCTACTGCTGTAAAATAAGGGGATGATGTGTTGGGGTTCGCCTCAATTCCTGCAAAAAGATTAATCGTGCTTTGACGTCTTGCCATTTTGCTATTTGCAGCTGTTTGTTTCCAAAAGGTCTCATCGTCACTATCAGAATCCATCAAGAAGCCTACAACCACATTAATTAATTCCTCTTTCTCTAAAGTTTGTAAAATTATATCAATATAAGAAATAACAGCAACAGATGAACCATCAGTATCAGAACATTCTAAAATAGATGGATATAAAATATTTTCTAAAAAGTGAGTTTTGATATTTTGAAGCAATGCCAATGAAATATCTGAATTCAGGCATCTTTCTAAAACATCCTGACAAAATTCTAATAATTTTAAAAATGAATCAAGTTGACCCTTAAATACTTGAGAAGAAGAAACCTCAATACCACCGGAACGTAATCTTTCAAGTTCAGCACTAGTATTATCACCAAATCCAAGTAAAGTGCCATTAGTTAAACCACCACTTGAACCCTTTACCATTAATTTTCTAGGCAACTGTGAATAAAGTGCACCCAGTCCAGCTGCCATAATATTTGCAAAATCACTTTCTAAAATGTAATCACCCAGCTGACCTTCAGCAAGCTCCATTATAAATAATAAGCCAGTCCTAGCAAAATCACCACATTTACCCTCTCTATGTACAAACTTTAACAAATAGGCAAAAAGAAAAAATTCATATTCAGGCTTTTCAGTCTCCTCAGTAAATTCTGTAGTTTTTGTGGGAGCAATTGTTGGATTGCTTGTCATAGAGGCACCATCATCAATATTTACTTCTTGATTGATATTTGAAGGAAAATCTAATTCCTTTTTATTGTATTTTCGAGGAGTAGTCAGCCAGTGTGTATCATGAAAAAATATATTTAAAAGAGCTGGAAATCCATGAATTTTGGAACAAATTATATACATTAAATCTACTAAATCTTCATCGTACATTTCTCTTTGTTGTTCATCCTGAACACATGTACGAAGCAAAGTAACAGTAGGTTGATGGACAGAATTATGAACTAAAAATCGATCATCTAAAAGATCAATTAATTCTCTGACTGCACGAATAATTTCACCACGGATCCCTTGTGGAACATCTTCTTTAGCTAACTCTGCTAATTCTTTGAGAACATTATTCCTTAAAAACTCCTCCATACAAAGTCCAGTATTAACTTCTTCAAGATGCAAATCCTCTTCAACTAAAATTCCAATCATTTCTTTAAGGTGCCGTGGAATATCTGTTTGTTGAACATGAGCAGGTAAAGACTGGGCTTTTTTTTCATCTTGCTCAAAATATGTCTACATAATAAAATTTTTATTAACTTATAATTAAGAGTGAAGATTTTATATTTAAAACTTACTATAATATCTTGCCAGGAGTTACGAAATTTTGCAAGCTGTTCAGCATGAGTAAGTTGTGCTTTTTGAGGTGTGATGATTTTACTCTTTAGGTTTTTGAAATAATCCATTTTTTACTTACATCAAGAACAGAATAAACTAGTGTAACAAAATTATCCAGGCCAATAATTACTGTGGCTGTTGTCATCGGGGCTGGTCACAATGGTTGATCATCAAAACGTATGCGATTTTTTGACCTCAATAAAATTGATAACTTTGAACCCTTACAGAAAATTTTTTTACTAATATAAATGAAAAAAAATCTCTGACAGGCTATTAATTGAGCGTTTGGAAATGCAATCGCGGAAAGATTATTCCCACAGTTGAGTCTGGTTCGTCTCATCGACAATCATTTCGTATGATTTTAGCGTAACATACACATTGATTATAATTACTAATGTAATTTGTTAATCCTGATTGAATCTAGGAATCATGACTTCAGAAGCATCAAGAATTTAGATAAAAAGAAAATTTGGATGCTAATTAGTTGCAAGCATATTAATGACTGAATTTCATGCACCTTGAAAAGAATCATTATCAGAAAAATAAATATTTCCTGAGTCTGATTCAAACGAAATCTCAATATTATTCATTAGCATACTGTCAATTTTCCTGATTCACACCATTAAAAACAATAATTATCATCAATTATTATAATCACCAAAATAGTCAGTGACAATATCATCACCATCACTATCATCACATGTAAACTAACTGTCAGTGAAGTATTTGTTGACGAAATGAACTGTCGATGAAATGATTGTCGATGAAGTAAACGCGACCGCTACAAAAGTCCACTCGGACTAAAATTTTGTCCCAATTTTTACTATTTGAAATCTTTTCTCTATAACGGATATTATTGATTAATATTAAATTTTGTATAACGCATCTTAAAATCATTTCATATCAATATGACCTATATATAAATTAACACTGTCTATAACGGATTCACGTGATCTAAAAATAAAAAGATGCAGATTTCTTTACAAATTAATCTTAAAAAATCTCAAAGAATAAACCTTGATTATTTAAAACAAAAACATGATTATTTAATTAAATAAATAATGCTAACGTACCAAAGTGTATAGAAAACAATAAAATGCATAAATTGAATTTCTTATTAATTTATTTTGTTCATTATTTTTTAAAAATGTTATTAACTGCTTTCGTAAAAAGAGTGGCAGCAGACAATTCCGATCCCGGCAAACAAAGAATTAGCAGCAACTTAGTCAAAAAAATAGTATTAAATTCAAAAATACAACCTAAATCAGATGGTTTTTTTTTTTAATATTAACATTGAATAATATTTTTTTATGTAATACACTACCCTCCAAAAAGTATTCGAACGAGGTTTTTTAATAATTATGCAAAATGCCACATACGAAAAATTTATATCATTATATGGCTTAGGTTTTGGCGATTATACATATAAAATTTCATTTTTCTATCGTTCTTTTATGATTTTTAGTTTAAAAAAAAAACGAACCCAAATAAATCGCGCGGGTTATCTTAGTGATTTTTTATAATTTTATATCATAAAATTTAATAAAATTTAATAGTTTAGGTTCTCATGATAAATGACCAAAACTTTATATTCTTGTCACGCCTAAAAATTTCGTTATTAAAAATAAACTGACTCCGATAAAATTGATTAAATCAAAAAAAATTTCCACGATTTTTTTTTGATTTTTAAAAATGGCAAAAAATAAAAGTTCTGAATTAACTAAAGCTGAACGAGGAAAAATTTTAGGTATAAGAATAGGTATTAGTTCTCTTGCAAAAATCGCAAAAACACTCGATACTCCAATGACTACAGTTATGATATATCAAATGTTATTAAGAGAATATATATTTTTTTAAAAAAAATAAAATTAAAAATTGACTAGTGTTCGTCTTTTTTAACTAAAAATCATAAAAGAATGATTAAAAAACAAGACTTTATATGTAGAACCGTCAAACCCTAAGCCATATAGTGACATAGATTTTATGTACTTTTGTTATGTGGCATTTTGTGTAATTATTATTAAAAAACCTCGTTCGAAGACTTTTTGGAGGGTAGTGTATTACAAACGCTCATTTTTAATTTTTCGTTAATATTAGAATTGTATGTGACTTCAAACATGTAATAATCGACGATTTTTATATACCAGATTCTCTCTATAACGGATATTTTTTCTAATCCCAATGATCCATTAGAGAGTGTGCGAAAAAGAATTAGATTATTCAATTTTTAATTCTTTTAAAATAAAATCACGTGATTCTCATCAGAAAAGTAGGGATTGTATTTATCAATGGTTCAAAAGTTCAAAAAAAGGTTAAATTGCCAATACTGCCTTGTTGATTTTTGTTGTAGCATGCACCATTTATTTTAAACGATAATAATGATCATTGCAGAAAATTTTAAAAAGTCAACCTATTTATACGATCGATGAGGATAAATAATTTCCGAACATCTTTTAACTCTTAGCTCGCCTCATACATAACTACGTCAAAAACTTGTCTTCATGAGACGACATTAACATAAAATCCATCATATCAAACGATTTGGCCTTTTTTCAAACCCTACGCATATGTAAACTTGATAGGTCGGTCATTGATTTATTTTTAAACAAGATGTGTGTAATTCAGTAGAATGATAATTAACCCTAAAAAAATTTATTTGCACTGCCAAAAAAACTATTTTACTGTTCAACAGCCCGTCAAACCAATGGATTTTTGCTAGCATAAGGTATTCATAACGTTATAATCATACCATACTGAATTTTGGGTTTCAAACAAAATCAGCGCATATGTAGTAATAAAAAAAACCTTGTAAAGCTAAGGTGATTTGCGAACCCCTGTATATATAAAATTTATGAATCCCTTAGTAAAACATAATATTTTACAATCTTTACAAAGGATTTCACAAGGTAGGTGGCATTAGACTTATTAGACTCTAAAATAACCCAAAGAAGAATATGCCAATTTAATTTAAAAAATATCAAGTATACATTACCGTAGACTAAACGAAGAAGTCAATAACAAGATAATCATATTTTTATTTAGCGTTTTTACAATAAAGATAAATATAGTTAATTTATTATTGAAATTAAGCATATCAACATTATATAAATAAGGAAATATGGAAAAGGATAGGAGTAAATGTTTTCATTAATATTAGTCTGTTTTTTTTATTCTTGAGATGAAGTAATGGAAGAAAAAGACAATAATTCTTATTTTATTGTATAAAACCAATCCAATTTTTTTTGTGATCGGCAGACAACCAAATCATAATAATAGTAAAATTCGTGTTACGTAAGCTCTATCCTTAAAGGGTTAGAATTTTAAAACATTAATCTAAATTAATATTGTTTGTTTGTTAACAAGTAAACCTTATTACACTAAATCAGGAAGATCCAAATCCTCCCTATAGCTAATTGTGGCTTCATAGAAAGT